>JAULBZ010004305.1:0-14956 GCA_032360805.1 Neoturris breviconis | reverse complement strand
AGAGACTGTTAGGAATATGCCAGCCGCTGTGACGAGAATGATCGGTTGCCTAGACGGGCTTCATCAGGATAAGGGTCTCGCCACTCCAAGTTTCTGAGAATATGCATATTCTACCCTATCGACTTGGAGGAATGAACAAGCATTCTTCTCACAATGCCAATGACAAGGTCCTTTAGTCTCTCTTAGCAAAAAGTGATATGAACATGAAGAAGACGAAGCGCGGCATGAACGTTTTGCTTAGATTTCTGGATTTGTAACATAATCTCAAAGACATTGAAACGGACTGCATTATTTTATTTCTCCGTTGAAAAGGTATCGTGATTTTAAGCAATGGCTAAAATTCGATGCAGTGGCGAGATCTGCGGCGGAATCAGTACCATGTTTTAAAATGTTTAAAACATGGCAAAATGCAAGCGAGAGAAGAGAGTAATTCTGTCAAGTTTTTACTGGTGTCAACTTACGACTCCGCACTTAGCGAATATCGAATAAAGTCTAAATTTTCATTTAGATTATTTCTAAATATCATCATTATTTACATACAAGGAGAATGAATAGTGTTCTTCTTCGTATGCGATAGACGTCTTACATTAGTTCCATGTTAGCTATTACATGTTGTACTTTTTATCATCGAATAAATATAAATATACATATATTAAACAAAGTAATTTGTTTTCACATCTTTTCCACATTGGTTTTTCACAGCGAAAAAAACGATCTAGAAAAATATGTGTGCCTCTACTTTTCTGCATGCTTCTCTCACGTAAGGATTGTGCTAGATAAAAGTGAGACTCGTCTCTGCGAACTTTGTTATTAAAAAATGTTATGTGACTCTCTGCCACAAGTTGAATGCATCTGTGGTGGAGAGTCACATAACATTTTTTAATAACAAAGGAGTTCTGGAAGTGTCTCTCCACCGCAAATGTTTTTAAATTTGGTGCGCGTTGTCAAGGAGTCTTTCGGCATGCAAAATTTAACTATAACTCCATATGATACCAAGCGATAACAAGATTGAACAGCAGTCTATGGAGGAGTATTGGTGGTTTATCTTTTTCCAATTTTAATTACTAAAGAACTACAACATAGTTTTATACGCATTTTATACGCTATATATTCTACGCATGGATGCGTTTACTCATGTTTTAAAGGAGCTTCTTCATGGAGAAATAGCACAAATCATTAAGCCCGTCAGGACTAATTATTAATTTACATTGCTTGCTTTCCAGGAACGTGATTTTATAATTTTATCATAAATTTGTTTTCGGGAACTTAATTTTGTGTTTATCTATTATTTGTAGAAGCAGTAACAACTGATGAAACCACACAGGAGATTGAAACAGTAGGAGAAAAAGGTATAATATTTCCAGTTAAGAATCTCTAACTAAATAATATAATTGAAGTGTTCTATAAATTAACTAAAATAATTGAAAGTCAGTAGAAACTATAAGCCGAATCGGTTTGAAACATCTCGCCGTTCTTAAAAATTTAGTATATGTGCCTATGGTGAAATAGAACGTGCGAAAAAAAATTGTCCACGCTAAAATTTAAAAGTTAAATAACAATAAGTCTAATAACAATATTATTACAGTAGAGTAGTGTGATACTTTTGTCATTAATTGCTTAGACATTGGTCATAATCGGAAACCCCCTTTTCAAAACAACGAATTGACTTGTAATTTTGAACACATTGTATTTTTTGGAGATGTTTAATTTTCTGCCAAAACCTTATACGTGTCGCTTGTAAACTATTTTTCAAATCTTTGTTAGACACGTTTTCAAAGTAACGTCATATTTTATAATAGGAAAAGTTAATTCTCAAATGACGTCGTAGCAAAATTCTGACATCAGCAGAAATACTCTAGGATTTTTAATTTAAAATTTTAAAAAATAGGGGACGCCCCCCCCCCCCTTTTCGCACAAATTTCAATAAGCGCCCCCTCGAATGAGCGACCCCCTTTACGCCTCTTGATAGTATATTCTACCAAATGACAACAGAAGACCGTAAATGTGTGATTATTTGCATGGGGTACTTCTTTAAGAATTCAAAACCCAAGGGAGGTGCTTAAACTAGAGAGGCGATATTTAGCAGACTGGTAACTGGTAGACTGATAGGAACTATAATTTGCAGTCCATATACCAGGACGGTATTAATAAATAATATATATTCCACAACAAAAGACTATTTGAAATTACGATTTAACTAAAAATATTCATTCATAATTTTTATCAGGATAAAAGGAAAGACTAATCCTATTCAAGCCTGTGGCAGTGGCGAATTCCACTGACATATTTTTATTTGTAACGTCCGAACCAGAAAGCAAAAGAACCGAAACTTTCTGACTCTTTAAAACTATCTATAATACACCAATTGTGTAAGTTTTACCTTCATTACGTAAATGAATCAAACAAATCAAATTTTGAAATTATAATTTATTTCAGAGTATTTCAGAGTTGTGTAGCCAGAATATATGTTCAAGTGGAGAAGTCCGTTTTAGTACATATTTTAGCTTCATTGCTGAAACTGTATTAGTACATTATTCCTTCCACAGGCAATGCCTGACAGTTATTTTTAGGCCGTTTATTTTCTTAACAGCAAACAGTTTTGATGATGCTCTCAGGAATTAATTACAATCCCAAAAATAACTGAAAAAAGTCCAGTCACAGTCACCATATATCACTCCTCCAAAATAATTATTTGGTCTTATTTTGAGTAATTGCATATTGTGGATTTTCTATTAGTTACATATTTGAGATATATAAAGACTTCGTTGTTTCCTTTTAGCTGCATTTCCACAACCTCAACCAGTTGGAAAATCTCCCGCACCACCTCCGCCACCTACTGAATATCCTCATGCTCCAAAGCAACCACTTTCACAGCATCGTTGTGTAACACCAGAAAAAATTGCAGCACCGATTCCACCAGGAGCTGGACAGAAATCAGGATTGACTAAAGCAATATTAAAACTGGGTGTTATGGGTGCTATAGGATTCGCAAGGAGTTTAAGGTAAAATGATTTTTAAACTCGTTCACTACTCGAAGTATTTGTGCATGCTCAGTTAAAAGTAATTCCAACTTCCATAAAAAAGCAAAGCACTTTTAATGTTTGGCCTAAATTGGCCCAAATAGGGTATTTTTGGATTTGAGATCAAGGCTCCAATTAAATCCTGGGCCAGAAATTTTACTTTGGCTGTTTTCTTTGTCGTAGCTTGTTTTACCTAATTAGGATTCAATCGCCGCAAATAATATCGATTAAATAAGCCCGATTGTGATATATTGTGTAAAATGTTGTAGCACTGTTGTAGAAATCTAACAAAAAATAACTAATTTCTTCAATTTTAAGTAATACATATCAGCCCTACGGAGGATTACACATTATTAGCATAGGTTCAGACAAAGCCTGACAAAAACTGCCAGATTTCACTTGTAGAGGAGTTTTCTTAGAACAGTTTTCAGCTGCAATGCTGTAATTTATACTTTATAACACTCCTCCACAGGTGGTTTCCGGCAGTTAATTTCAGGCTTGCAGGTTACAGTGGTCGAAATAAGAGTAAATAATCACTGGGTGTAGGGATTTTTTGAGCATAGCTTCAGGAGTCTGACGCTATGTTCAAAAATCACTCGTACACAATGATTATTTCCCCTTATTTCAACGACTGCTATGAATATTCTTAGGCCAACATGGTCAAGTTGGTTTAGACTCAAAAATAGGTTTAAATGTGAATAAAATGGGTTCTCATTTAAAGAAAATTATTGTTGACACAGTTGATTTGGGTATTGATAGGGTTAAACGAGTTTGAGAAGGCTACACGCCGCAATCAAGGTACAGTGAAATAAAAGTATATGTTCAATATGGAAGAGGGATTTTCAAACTTTTATTCAAGCTTTGTAGCCAGAATCTGTGTTCCAAAGTCACACCTCCCCAGTAGAGAAATCTTAATTTTCTAGAGAAATCTCTGATAATGACTCAACATAATGGTCATATATCACCTGAGGAGAAGTCTTTTTGAGCACAGTTTTCAGCTTCATTGCCTAAAAAATAAGTGCTGGACACAGGTGGTGTCTGTTTGGACATATTTTATGTTTGTCCGGACATTGGTGATGTCTTTCAGTTATTTTCGTGCTTGTAATTAATCAATTGTTTGTTATTTTCAATAAAGTTTTAATCCTATTAACACTAGGGTTTTTAACACTAGGAGGGGACGGATTCCGCCTTCCCCCTAGAGATCTCCGGATTGCTTTGGTATTACACCATGAAACTTGGCACGATATTAGTACCAACTGTAATGAACATTTTAGCAAAAAAAATAATTGATGACGTCATTACTTTTTCGTTATGTCAAAAAGATTTTCTCTTCTTGTTTTTAAATATAAAACCTAAAAATATTAATAATAATTTTTTGTTGTTGTTTTGTTTTGGTACTTCAAAATGGGTGTGGTTTAGAGAGATAGGGACGAATTTTCGGAAATTTATTTTTTGGAAAAGATATCTAAAGGATAAAAGCTAAAGCTTTATAAATTTCAGCTCTATAGCGCATTCCAATCAAAAGTTATAAAATATAATATTGGAGGGGGCGGGATCCGTCCCCTTTCCTAGCGTTAATAGCGTTAATATAATATTAAAGTCACTGCGTAACGCACTGACATCAATTTGCTATTAAGTTTATTAAGAATAACAAACAATTAACAATTGTATAATTACAATCTCGAAAATATCACCTATGCCCGGTCACTATACATCGATGGAAACTACTGGAAACTACACAAAAACACTCATCCAGATGCTGTTTCTTACTTCTATTTTAAGGTTTGAATGGAAGTAATTTTGAAAATTGCAAGTTCGAGATTTATTCATTTATCTCTTGTGACTAAGTTTTGCTTACGATTGGCTTCCAGACAAAGGTTCCTCCGATAAATGGCGATCTTTCCGGTTACACATTGAAACATACTCCATCCGAAGGTACAAAAGGTGGTGTTCCTCTATATGTTCCTGATCACGTGCAATTTGTTGATCGTACTGACGTAATTAATTCTCTTACGCACAAAAGTTGTGAACTCGAATCTAAATTTATCGAACTTATTCAGGGAGACGATAAGAATATTGTTGTTGCATGCATTTACAGATGTCCCTCCTTGTTTGTTGATAATTTCAACAAAAATCATTTATCAATTATTTATTCATCTTTTAATGTCTGAATCAGACAAAGATGTAGCTGAGTATCTATACATAATGTCCTCTTTTCGCTTCTCCCTCACATAATTCTGCCAACTAGGGTCACTGATAATAGATAATACACAGCCGAGTTTAACACCTTGTCTGGTAAGTTTCTTAGCCCTATCTATGATCACTTTCAGTAGTTCTTAGTTCTAACAAAGTGTGTCACAGAGTCTCCTACCGTGACTAAAAAGGACAACTTGATTTCTATTTAAAAATGAAACAGGCGGCCGCATATTTAAACACCCGTCTGCATGTTTAAACATCCGGCCAAATGTTTTACAGTTATCCGACTGTATCTTTTGAAGCAAAACGTTCAACCGGACGTTTTAGTCAATTCTGGTCTGTATATTTGTATTACTCTCAGTTTACAAGAATCTGGTCTGCTAAATACGTTACCTAGGTAACCTCGGTTTAACAGAGTAGACACAATCCTTTAATGACTGAGTTTTTTAAATATTATTTAAAACTACATCTAGATGTTCGACAGAATGTTTTAAACGTTTGACCGCACGTTCGAAGGTTCGGCCGGTGTTTAAATATTCGGCCGCATGTTTAAACGTCCGAAATACTGTTTAAACATATTTTTTAAACCTACACCAAGATGTTCGGTCAAGTATTTAAACGTTGGCTAAATGTTTAGACGTTTGGTCGAGTGTTTAAACATATTATGTTAAGCCTACATCAAGATGTTCAGCCGCATGGTTAACTGTTCAGCCTCATGTTTGAACATATTAGACTAAATCTACACCAGTATGTTCGATCGAGTGTTTAAACGTTCAGTCACGTGTTTTAACGTCCAGTTGAGTGTTTAAACGTCCAGACGAGTGTTTCAACATATAATTATTTAAAATATACACCACGATACTCAGCCGAGTTTTTAAACGTTCAACCGCGTGTTTAAACGTCCAACCGAGTGTTTAACATATCATTTAAAATCTACGCCAAGATACTCGGTCGAGTGTTTAAACGTTTGGCCCAACGTGTAAAGGTTCGGCTGAACGTTTAACCCTATTAGGCCTAGTCTATTTAGGGGTCATTTTTGTACGAGTAAAATGTTTTGATGTAAAAAACTTGTCACGAGTACCTTTTTATGTAAAATAAACATCAGAAACAGAATCAGCATAACATGTTGAATCCAACATAAGTGTGTCATATGTCATATTAAAGAAAGTAAAAAAATATTTCCTTATTTTCGTTGGTCTACCATTTTTTGGAAATCATCGTAATGCGGAAGATGAGCAATTTTTTCTTTTTGGAAATTCTTCTTTTTAATTAAAAGTTACAAAAAGTCAGAAAGTTTGAGCATAATAGCAATTTTATTTAAAAAGTTTTGGACAATTTAATAGGAGCAAGGGCCATAGTGTGCCCCCCCCCCCCCCTATGCAGGGTTAAACATGCGGTTAAAGATACTTTACTATTTTCATCAAATATTTCAGTGACAGAAACAAATATCCCAGTGACTGAATCAAAAATTCATCATTTGTTCCCCGAAAGTATTCTTCTGTCTGTGTATTATGCTAAATTCTATTCATATCTCCAGTATTGCAGTCAAACCTGAGGTCAACCAAAGTAGCCTTTTCATTAATCGCCTTTTTGTTCTTCAAACTGTTCCGCAAATGCAAATTATGTTGCTATAGTTAAATCGTTTTTTCTTTTACTTTATTATTAATCTAGGATTTTTCTTTTTTGTTTTTACCACATAATTTTTTATCTGTTTAGTTGGACTGAATTAATGTAGTTTATACTAAGATATATACGCACTATTGTATATTATCCAACTCTAAATAAAGAATAAATAAATAAATAAACCAAAACGATGCCATTCGTCATTCGTCAAAGTTCCCGCAAGTTGAGTCAACACATAATAAACATTTAGCATAATTTTTGATGATGTCATTACTGATGCTAACGTCATCAAGGCAAAAAGTTTTGTGGAAAAAACAATTTTTTTAGGTGAAAAAAGAAATGGTCACAAAAATTTGTCAGAACGTTTTTCAAGGAAAAATATGTAAAAAAAATATTTTAAAATTATCCATAGTTACCAAAAATAAAATTTCAAAATCACCATAGATAAATTATGGAAAAAGTTCTAAAATTTCTAGTTGTATAAGCCACTCATTCAAAAGTGTCAAACAATGTAATAGAATGGGTTGATAATTTTTCTTTTGAAATTTCATGTAAACTTGACAACATTTCATGTTACAAGTATTATTCAAGCAGAAGTCATTGCAAAATAACGAATCGTCGATTTATATGAGATTTCCCTATGTATAAATTGGGTATCTCAGGTTATGACATATATGTTTTGATTCCCAGACGTAGCTAATCAAGTTGAAATATTCACAAATTGTGCCTTATAGATAGTTCGAAAAAAAGTGACATTGGAGGCGGAATCCGCCACCGCCCGGTTGAACTAGGGTTAAATTACTTTAAAATGTTTGACACAAGTTGCGCCCACTGTACTTCTGATTCCTTACATCTAGGTTGTTAGCAATTATTTTAGTATTATAAAATTGTATTTTACATACACGTCGAAACCAGGAGATTTCAAATGAAGAAGAATAGGCACTTAAGGTATCTAAATTCACGACGGCTTTTCGACAGCAAACATGCTGCAAATTAGTCTCCAAAGATATTTCTCCACAGGGGAACGCCGAAGCAAGTTCAGAGCGTCTGGCATTTTTTACAGTAATTAATCTGTGGCATACAATTCAAAAAATAGCATTTCTAAAGTTTTAAATCTGAAACTCTCAACATAACAGTCGGACATCACCTGTTGTGATGAAATACACTCCTACACCGGTGAATTCAAGCGTTATATAGATGTTTGATGAATTTAGTACGAAAGAACTTAACTTAACCATATTAGTACTTGGCTTTTTAGGGCTCCGTAACACAGTGGGGTGGGGGAGGACGGATTCCAACACTGCTACATAACTATTGAACCACTTATATGATTTAACGCACCTGTTGCATCTGTCATCATGACTTATGTTTTGATGCATCTGTTACATATGTCATCATGACTGTAGCGGGTCTTACTAGGAGGGTAAAGTGTAGTTTAGCAACATAAAATGTAGATGTAAGACTGTAGCGAGTCTTACTAGGGAAAGGAATTCATACTATGACAATATTAAATGGATTCTTCGTATGATAAAATTACGGCTAGTAATCTGCTCAAAAATATTTTTTTTCATTCGAGTGTTGTATTTGTCATAGCTCACCATAATTGTATACCGATGTGATACTCTATACAAAAGCCGTAACACTGCAAATACACTACTATATGTTGATAAAATGAAATACAGTACCATGGCACTGTTGAAACAGAAAATCCTTTTATTGAAAAACTGCATTGCGAACAAGGTCGACTGACTATACCCAGCCGGCAAA
Organism: Neoturris breviconis; assembly: GCA_032360805.1. Taxonomy (NCBI): domain Eukaryota; kingdom Metazoa; phylum Cnidaria; class Hydrozoa; order Anthoathecata; family Pandeidae; genus Neoturris; species Neoturris breviconis. Next base: position 6,350 of record JAULBZ010004305.1, on the reverse strand, counting down.
AAACTGTTCAAAGTCAGCAAAATAACGTTAAAACAACGTTCAAAGAACGTTGTTTTAACGTATTTTTGCTGACTTTGAACAGGTTTTTGCCGACTGGGATAGAAGAAGAATTTAATACATACAGGTAATCATTTAACATAAGTAGTCTACCACATTCCAGCGGTTTCAATTCTAACACGTGCTTGTTTGAATGATTTGAAACTCGTGGTCAACTTTCATTAACAGATTTGAACAGATTTATGAGATATAAACTTTAATTAACTCAAGAAATTAAATCTTTGAGATAAATCCGGGAGGACATTGTGAAATTTGAAAAAAAAAAAGGTAACTAGGGATAATTTTTCCCCCAGATTCTCAGAGCCCTAAAAAGCCCAGTAGACATAGGGTCTTCTAGTGGTCATTCTCCGTATCTGCCTTTTACTTGTGGTGTGTATTGATTGTTGAGATTCGTAAAATGTCCCATAATTTATGTGATGTGCACGTAATCGCTACTTATGCTAGATAATTATCTTTAAGGGGATTAATTTGTTTCTGGGGGTCAATCCGCCAAACTAAACTCCAACAAAATTATGGCTCATCCGCGAAATTTAAAGCGGATTTCTCTGAGAAAAAATCCGTATGTAATTTTTTCAAATCTCCGAGCTTTCATTTTGAAAAGAATAAAAACATACATTGTAAATAGAATTGCTCATATCCATCTAAATACTGTACAATGACATCAGCTATTCAAAACTTCTCACGAAGACGAGGGAAACAAAATCGAATAATTTATACAGCACAGTTACAAAAGTGCATATAAATCAACACAAGGCAAATTAATTAAATATTTTTATCACAAATTAATAAAGTTAATACACTGAATCGGGTTGTATCTCATAATCAGGAGAATTTCTTTAAAATTGAGTATTTAAGATTGTTCTTCGAGTAAACCAAAATACTAAAATCTTATAGAGAAGAAACATAATTTTTTAGCTGACGTCTATATAATTATGACTCTTTTGTAAAACGTACTATATAATGTAGATTTTGGAGAAGAATGTTACTTGAAAATGCTTGCAGTGAAGAGCGAAACTTTGTGTATAAGGGAATTAGTCGAAGAATGCATTATTTTATTCATTTCAAAATCAAAAATATGAATACGGATTAAATACGTATCTTAAATGATGACATGACGCATGCCATGTATTATTCTTTCACGTGATTTATAGGATATAGTACATTGTGTACATGCTTTATTTATTGATTCTTAGGTATTAAGTTTATCGTTTTGTTATTGAAGGTGAATTTGTATCCGAAAACCAACTTCCGACCGAAAAGAGGAATCTGTCCAGGATTTTCGGTACAAAAAGCACTGAAAGGACGTGCCAGAGCGCATGTCACACTTTTCATCCATCTTTTTTGTTTAAGGGCTCAATAGATTTCCCACAAAAAAGCCTTACAAATTTCAGGAGAGTTTCAGTTTCAGAAGAGTAGTGCAGACAAGCAGACATCAAGGGAAACAAAGTTGAACCAAAATAACAGACTCTCAGGTTAATAAAAAAAATATACAATTTTTGAATTTAAAAACAGATCGTGAAAAGCCTGTTTGCAAGCACTCGCATATTATCTAGATACTTCCATTCCATGCTATTCCATGCTAGGGCTTAACTACATTAAAACTACATGCTAAATTAAGTGATCTCTGAATCAACTTTTTTGTTAAATTAACTAAAATTGACAAAATTTAACAAAAATGAATCTGTGCGGAAATGTGTAAGGTCAATGATTTTGCAATGGATTGGTTTCTTCGGTGCAAAAAAACAATCCATTGCAAGATAAATGACTCAGTACTCTCCTTTATAGATTTTAGTTTTAAGAAATACACGACCATAGATTTTCAATAATTATCGCAATGAAAGGAGTACTAATAAAGCAGGTATATTTAATACTCAAAGACCCGTAATGAAACACTGCCACTATCACTGACAAAAACGATGCTTTAATTTTTTTTATTTTAAAAATTCGAGAATTTAACTCCTATTGGATATTTTGTAGAATAAAATTCGCAAAATTAAGCTAGTGAAAACGCATACAAATTGGTAATTTTTGAAAATCCGAGAACATAAAAGTTGCTTTCAAAAATCAAGAATTTAGGTATATGTATGCAATATTAAGTTGATAGTATTGTAACATTCTTGTTCCTGTATTTGTTATTAATACGAAATCGCTTTCTATAACATATGCAAATCTTAAAACATTGCCTCATTTGCGAAAGGAAAGAAAAGAAAGCTGGTGAAAACACAAATTCGTGACCAATTTGAGAAAATAAAACTCTTAAAATGCACGTTTATGCCTAAATTGCAAAAATCATTTTTCTCTCGCAAAAATAAGTATTCGTGAAATTTATCCGAATATCCGAGCCGAGCTCTTTAGCCGAGCTATTTATCCGAGCCGAGCAGGGCTCGGAATAACAGCCGGTCGTCACTGTGAAGGAGAGATTCAGAATAGTTTCAGCCAAGTTGACTGAAAATTTTCTGAAAAATCTCTCCTCTACAGTGATGACCGGCTGTTATTTCGAACCCTGGAGTAGGGTAGTCTTCCTGTATTCTCTCTAACCACAAGACTATTCATTCTCCAATTTCATACGGCATAATACGTAAGAGGGACAGGGTTCGAATTCCAAGGACCCATAAAAGTGGAACCGCCAAAATAAAAGTGAGACGCCAAAATAAAAGTGCGACTCCAGTAGAATTTAGGAAATAAAGGTGGGACGCCCTACAAAAAAAGTAGGACCCGAGTAGAGTTAAATAAAGAAAAGTGTAACTCCAAACAAAGAAGCACCAAATTTATATTTATATTTTTTAATGATTTCTAGATATTCATTCGCTTTCTTTCTTTGCTCATGTTTTTGTTTATGTTTTTATAGGGTAATGATAACAGAAAGTATAAAATAATTGACAAACAGTGAATGACGTCTAGACTTTCTGGCCTTTGCGAAAGAGTTCATGAATTGTCTAGAAAATATGGTGAAAAATATCTTTATTTTAAAATGAAAGTTGCTTAAGTCAGCATTAGAAGCTTCTTTTATTAAAAAGAACACCAACCTTGTTCCTAGGATTTCTTGCCTTTACAAAATACGGCGAGTGCCGCTCTCGGTATTTCGAAAAGGTAAGAAGCTATAAGACTGAGGTTGACAGAAAACATAATAACAATCCAAATTTCACAATTCTTCTGTGACAAGGGGTACATTATCAGCGTTCAATTCTTCATTATATATTGGAATAGTAGAATCCTCATTTGAATCAGTGCTTACAGTATACACAGCTGTCATATCGTTGGGATGTGCAAGGCATTTCAAGCATGTCAATCGTGTAGCATTATCCCGGTATCTTTGGTCACAAACAAACATAAAAATAGGTGTTGTCGATGCCTTCAGAACATACAGTGCAGCACCAAAATGGGAAAGTCTTGTAGCTGTTCCCCATTCTATTTCACAACAATAGTGATTTGTCATCAAAGTGATATAATGTGGTAAATTGAAAGCAAGAATATTAGCGAATATCAGTACCAATGTCTTCATGCTGATGCTGTTACCAGTAATGCTATTAGCACCAGGTTGAATTGGCAAGGTGATTTTGTTTTTCTTGATCAAATAAGTTACTGTTAAACCAACAAACGATATAATACATGGTATAAATAAATTTGTAAATGCCTGGAATGTGTAATACCAATCTTTATGACCATTGTAGTAGTATGTTACACCAACAACAGTACCGTAAAACAAAACGAAAAAACAAGTTAGTCGTTTTATTATATTATCGTATATCTTTAACACAGGTTTCACAAGAACCAGCACCTTTGTAATACAATATATAGAAAAACATAGGTTTGATATTGCATATAAAGCATTTGCACAAGCTGCACATGCGGGTAAAATCTGAATGAATTGTCGCTCTTGGATGTGTGAGTTTGTTATCAATAATACCAACTGATGTGGTACAGTGGTTATTAAAGACTCAAACAAACAACAACCAATATCAGCTACTGCCATTATACCGAAGAGATAGAATTGATCATCCTTAATGTTGGATTTACAAGCCAAGATAAGTGTTACAATATTTCCATATAAAGATATGACCAGAATCATAAGTACACCAATTAATACAGAAATAATTAAAGACGTATGTTCCCAATATATATCTGATAGAAATGGTAATATCAATGTCCAATAGAATAAATATATAATGCTTGTTGGTAATAGCGCAGCAAGTAAGTTTCTTGACAAGGAGGCCATTTTTTACATTAACGGACGACAAAGTTTATCTGAAATATTATTACCAACTTATGTAGCTAGTAGTCAAGTGAATCAGATAAAATAATAAAACCATTATTTATGTAACATGATATTATTTATTATTGTTGTGTGATGTCAAGTTCTAGTAATTGTAACTGTCTTCTTCTGACTTTAAGAAATATTTTGCCTATAGACAATCCTCCTAAGTAAATCAGATTACATAAATATGCTTTCTTTGTTAACCCTATTAGACCTAGGGGGACCAATGCGCCTCCCTCTGTCAAACCTTATTCACAACATTTTAATGAATGGCTTATATTATCATGAAGACAAATATAAGTTCAAATATCATAACAGGGCTTTAACAGTAATAACATATCGCTCAACAATGCTCGTGAGAAGCAAAAAACAATGATCTAAAAGCTCGAACGAAGTGCGGCTTCATATACCTTTGCAAAAGAAAGGTTTTTTTCTGCTTGTTGAATTTTTTTTTTTACTATTTATTTAACTCTTATCATACAGATCGCTTAGATCATGCAAGAAAAACGACAACAAATGACTTGGCAATGTAGTATTCAATGATTAGTGTGAGCTACAATTCATGTTGTACTGTATTATTATAAAATAACGTCGTATTTTGTAATAAAATCGTCACAATTTGTAACACTAATCGCATTTTGTAATAATATTGTCGCAAAATAAGCTGTTGCGTCATGTAATAACCGAGCTGAATACTAGTCTGACGCGATATGTAAAATAGCTGCCGGGTTTTGTAATAAATATTTGTCACATTATGTAATAATTTTGTATCATGTTAGAAAATAAAAACATAATGTTTTTAGCCACACATGCGTAGAGCTTTTGACCTTTACTTAGGTCATTATCAATACTATGTTATACAACGAAATTTAAAAACTTATATACAATTAGTTTTTTATAAAAGCTTTACCAAATAAGGTAAGATGACAATGCAAAAATAAATCTACAATTCCACCAATAAAAACCATTTAAATACACCAGGTTGAAAGGAAAAAAAATGTAATCAATTATATACCGACTAATCACCAGCATCCAGCCAATGGCATGAACTCCATAGGTGCCTACAGTATTTGTCAAACAGAAACAACGGCGCAGAGGTTGTGGTCCTTTTCAACAAAGGTTTATCTCTGTGGATCAATAAGCTCTCTTCCAGTTCAGTTCAGTTTCTTTCAGCTTTCTATCAAATTTTCTATGCTAAGCTCAAACTTCAAGAGCATTTTGTTAAAAATCCTCCTCCCAGCCGGCAGGAACCTGTTCAAAGTCAGAAAAATAACGTTAGAACTACGTTCTTTGAACGTTGTTCTAACGCTATTTTTCTGACTTTGAACAGGTTTTTGCCTGCTGGGCTGTCTCGTGTTTTTTCACTGTGATATCCTAAGTAGAACACATCATATATGCGCAATTAAAAACGTCTCTGCTTTAGACGCGCGAAAATTGAAGATGCGAAGGTAAAAGGCGAAACATAACAGAAGCACGAGAACTTAAATAAAAGTAAGGCACTAAAAACTTCCAAAATCTTTTGTTTTTCAAAATATAAGTTAGTATACAAACCTCGCAAGTTCGGAATGACTGCATTATCGGCCTCGTGCTTGTATTTCGCTGTACAGAATAACAAAAGAGTTAGTGTTGGATAAGTATTCTCGCGTTGAAATTGTTTCGAACGTTTTTTAAACAAATGGGTTTACTTATCCACGCACCATTATTCGAATAATAATTAAAAGATATTCCATTTGTATAAATTGATGTCACATGATGTATGACGTCAATTTCTTACAATAGAAAATATTTTTTGGCACTTGTACGAAATTTAATGCCTAATGGGAATCCATTAGTTCATTCATGGTAATTTGTAAACATTTCAAATCAAGACCTATGAAGACCTTAAAGTCGCGTAATCACCTTATTTTGTCAAAATTCTAAAATATATACCAAGTTCACTATTGGCAATTGCTGATTACACTCTGAAAATTTCAGCATTTATAAATAACAGGAAGTGGGTCAAATAAGCAATTATTTTATCAAAACCTGGCTACAACTT
>JAULBZ010004304.1:0-14958 GCA_032360805.1 Neoturris breviconis | reverse complement strand
CGCGGTTAGCTGCTCAGTGTAAATTTTGCGGTAATAAACTTTCGCGGATTCGAGAATTTGATATATTTCGCGGGAATTTCGCGGCGGGGGTAAATACTTCCCTAAGTGTTAAATATCCTCGGATATTATCAATGATTTCTTAATAGCTTTTTCAGAAAGTTATATTTAAAACCCTGAGCGCTTGTTGTATTCACGGATTACTGTAAAGAAGCCTTTAAACCCGTCTAGCTAGCCATGGGCTTTTTTCGTTCGAAACCATAGATGAGGGGATATAAAGTGCCCTCTGCCCATATCTTAATAAATAAAAATTCCGTAAAATTATACCTCAATCTATTGTAAGTAATAAAAATATAAAAATTATCTGATCTGTAAAATAACATTCTCAATTTGATAGTTGATTTAATAAATAACAGGTTAATACCACCATATAGTTTTTAACATAAATTTAACAGACAAAAAAACAGTTTTTTGAAGAGTTGGGAAAATTTAAACATTTTCAACAAAAAATAAAGATTTTGTGACCGGGTTTAGAAATTTATTATCCCTAGAAAATTTTAAAAGTTAGAAATTCTATTTTCAGAAACTAAGATGAAACGAAGATAAATTTTAGGAAAGATCATAAAATTTCAGTCCAATAGTATTATGCGTTATAAGCTTTTTAGATCTTTTCCCCCACCCCTCCATGGCTGACAGGGTTAACAAGGCAAAGATTGTGACGAAAACAAGGGGAACTAAAACTACACAAACAGATTGACAGGGTGAATCGTTTCCAGAAAACCATGTAAATTACACTAATGTTCCCAAAACGAGGAAGAAGAGGAAAAATGCTCAAAAATCATTTGTCAACTCATCCATATCCCAATGGGGACTTTGGATCAATTTCAAAATGACGCCGCTGGGTTGATCCTTCTTCATAAACTCAAAAAATCACAAGTTTTAGCAAACACTGATTTGTCCTGGTCAATAAAATATCACTCAATCTAGTGACATGTTTTCATGAAACGAAAAAACAGTTTAGAAGTATGGAAAAGATCCGCCGCAAAAGCCAAAGAAGACATTCCATTGGTAGAAATTGAGATCACACTATGTCTATGGAGTATCTTCTATTGGCTTTCGCGGTGAGCTTTTTCCCAGAAAAACTCACCAAACCGAGATTCTTTGGTTATATTTTATCTAGTAACCATGTTCCATAAAACTATGTCTTACCCCACATATTAGCGCCGGTGCTTAAATCCGAAAATTCACGGTTTTGTGGATTTTTAAATTTAAAAATCATTCCGTGTAGTTAGATCTTTGGTATAGTATTACAAAAAGTTGTAAACAGTGTTTGTAGCTGTCATAGTATAACACTAGCCAAAAAATGAAAAAAACGATTAGACAATTTTAATTTCTTGTTATCAAAACGATTTTGATTAGCGGTAAGACATTTTGATTAACGGTAAGCTGTTTTGATTAACGGTAAATTTTATTGGCTTTTGGTTAAACACATTTATTCTTAATTCTTATTTTAATTTGTCACTTAGGTTTTAATCATGGAAATAAATTAGAGAAATATTTACTACTTTTGACGAATTCTCGACATCAAAATGGAAACTTAATTCCGGAAAACGACACGGCAATTTATGTCGATGATTAGAATCATAGGTCTTTTTGTCAACTCAACAAATTCAAATTTTTGTGTCTCTAACATTGTCTCAAATCATTATTCCAGTTTGTTTAGTTGTAGCTAATACAGGTAAAAACACGTAAATATATTATCTCTGACATTGTTCCGACGTCGTGGGTCAGAAAGGCAGTCCACAAAATCGGAGAACTTGTGAAAGATTAAGAACGTAATTAAAACTTTCGTTTTAAAAGAATTTTGCAGAAATTCTGATTTTTTTCTGGCTCCATTTCAACCAGGGGACCAAATCCTCTAGAAGCATTCCACAAAACATGTATATTCCATTTGAAAATGGAAATGAACATCTTTCTGCTCTCGAATGCATAAATCAACCAGATGTAAAAGGAACGCTGCTCCGTATCTTTTGTCGACACCATCTCGGATTTATTTCACTGTCAAGTGGGGCATGTTTTCATTCTTTTTAGAACGCGGTCATATAAAAAATATAACGCATTGTGTGTAGACCGAAAGCAGAAAGCGAAAGATCAAAATGGTAGGCTATGCCATGGCTTCTTAGATATCAAACTTCGTAACACGAGGTAACTATGAGGAATTGATTTTTATTTTTTCATTATAGATTGAAGTTTGATATAATGGATGATTCGGAAGATTATAAAAGGTTTTCCAAGAAAAACAAACGAATATTTACACCAGTGACACATAGTTATTATTTCAGTAGACAAACTCCAGTTTTGTTTACACTTGACATCTTGGTTTTGCTTTCTTTGTTACGATTTTGAGTGTGTCCTCATATTATCATGGCAATATATAGTTAAATTGAAACATAGAAGACTTTCTGTTTTTGAAGATTTGTTTAATAAACTAAAGTAACGAGAGTGGGGAGGATTCCATCAGAAATTTTGATATTTGATTTTCAACGTGGACCAATCTGGATCAATCTGGATTTTTGCTCAAAAGTTAGATAATATAATCAAAGATAAGCAACAAAAAGAGTTGGGTAAGGTCTAGAACACAGTTAACGAATCACAAACGTCTCGCACCCCGTCCATTATTTGGAGCTCTTTAAGATCACTTACATTTTTGAAATTTGAAAATCATTTTTGCTCTAAACTTCTCCGCCCAAAAAAAGCACCACTATTTTGTGTGCCGTTCATTGACCTGCGTATATAATATAGGGTACAAAAGATATGCGCTGTTTCTTCACCCCGAAATTATAGCGCACTTTGGCTTATACAGGAAACTATTCGCGTGCTAGCATTTTGATGAACTTGAAGGAAGGAGAGGATATTCGGGGAGCTTATATTCGAAGTATTACGGTATGCAATTGAGAAAAGTACCATTGAATTTTATAATATACACCTCTTTTAAACCTGTTTTTCATGTAACAATAATAAAATACACAGCGTGACTATTGAACACACAGCCATATAGTTTCATACACAGGTTGTTTATAGCCATATATGGAAATACACAGTCCGCGCTATCCCAGTGGGCAAAAACTTGTTCAAAGTCAGCAGTAAAGACGCTAGAACAGCTACGGACACTGAGATACGAGTCCGTATTTATCAGTCTTTCATACTGTGATAATCCTTGAGCAACTTTATCTGAAGAATGGTAATTAAATTGTAAATAATAGTTAACCAAATAGTACCCAGTTCTCTTTTTATAACTGTTTTTATAACTGATGTGAGAATAAACAGTTTCTTCAACATGTGCAACAATGTTTATTTAATTACGAACAAGTTATGGTTTTACTAAAAACCGAGTATAGAAGCACTCTCGAACTTACAAGTTGTCTACATCATTGTTGTTATTTTCTTTGTCGAAAAATTATCTTACATATATCGGAAACGTTTTTAAGAATACCATAATGCATCGATTAAACGTCCTCTCAAATAAACGCCCCCTCCCTTTTCGCAAAAATTTCAATAAGCGCCCCTTTCGAATAAGCGCCCCACTCGCCCCTCGAATAATAACTCTTCTCTAAAAATTTGAAAATTAAATAAGCACCTGGGCGCTTATTTGCATTTGACCTTTTTCGAAACAATTTTTAGTGAAAACAAAAATTCACATATAGTTTTGTGCTGTTATATGAGAATTCAGATGACGACGATGCAGATATTGAGTTCGAAAAGAAGAAACAGTATAATACGAGCATATCATTGTGGTTTTTATTCTATTTCCTGAAAACCATTAAGTACCTTAAGTTTTGTCGATTAAATAAGCGCCCCCTTCGAATAAACGCCCCCTCAAATTAAATAAGCGCCCGGGTGTTTAACCGATGCATTACGGTATATAATAAAGCTGAAAACTTCATTCTCAGGGCTTTTCTTTTTATTGGCGTATATCAAGTACGTTTTCTGAAGTAAAGGCATAACTTAAAGAAAGTCATTTGCTATATATAAAAATGTTTTTCGAAGTAATTCAGTTGTCAGCAAAAGGGAATCCCTTGAAGTATTTTACTGGAGCGGCTACTGAATTTCAAAATAGCGGCTTTCCTTCATTTTCAAATTCGTTTTGTGTACCAATATTAAAGTCCTTATCTTTAATCATCATTAGTGGTTTTAGTCATCACTTTTAGTTTTCAACGTTTTCATCGTCATCTTGTCCATTTGTGGTCGCATTACATGTTTCTATTTTTAATGTTTTAACCTGGTATCGTGCTCTAGTTAGAAAAGTATGGAAACGTTTTTCTTGCTGTTATATTTTCTTTATACTTTGGAAATATAAACAATTCCAAAATACTAGTCCATATTTGTCGATCTAGAGTGCGATAACATGTGCTTATTTCGACTTAATAACAGACAGATATTATACGATAGATTATATGAGTATGGAAGATATGAGGATTGCGAAATAGAATAAGAGCTATTTTTTGTGTGATATGACCCTTTTCATTTTTCATTTCGTCTAACCACATCAATAACGGAAACATGCTTTAAAAAAGTTATACAATTCTGACGATACTCAAATAATACAAGGATATTATGGATAATATAATATTTATATAGTTTAAAATTAGACTCTGAAGCCTCTTTACAGACATTATCATGTAAATCTATTACAAATGGATGCGGTGAAGTTGATCTCAATGATATTACTGCATTGTAATATGAAATACTCGCTTACACATGGGGGTGGTGAAGTTCATCTCAATGATATTGCTGCATGGTAATATGAACTAATCGCTTACCGATAATTAATAGTTTCTAAGCTCAAAACGCCGAACGGAAAATACGCACATGTAGAAAGAAATGATAAACATTCCATTACTATATATTGTCTATAATCTCTTTCTTCATGTGCACATTTTCCGTTCCGCGGAAAACCTTCTGAAGTGGGAAACGGCCTAAGTCCATTGTAAAGGGATAAAATAAAATAGATTGAATATCAACTTTAAAATCACTAGTTAAATAATTAGTTAAATCACTAGTAAACCGATATACATATTTCTGAGAACAAGTTGTATCGATTTAAAAAACAACACTATAGTTATTTACAAAAATACGAAAACAAGGACATGAGTAAACATAGAAAAACAAATAAACTTACAAATGCTCGTAATCACGTCTATGTTTAGGTACAAATATTTATGCATAATACAGATCACAAATGTACAGACACCTCTGTGGATAGAGACTTGCTGGATAAAAAAAAACATATTCGTAGCAGGTACAATATATATGTATTTCTTTGTCAGATAGAAACTACTCCTGAAGTACATGTTTTAAACTACGTATACATAGCTTGTGATAAATTATGTTTTGCTACTTTCAGAGATTTTAAAACATTATTAAAGTATTGTAGGCTTATCTAGTTTTGTTAACTATCCATAGTGACAATGTTACTCGGGAAAGGAGGCATATATGGCCATTACTTACTATTCACAGGGTTAATGAATATATAATTTATTATGAAGTAGTAGTGCATAAATATCACCCATAAATCGCCCACCTACTGACAAGTGTTTCTATTTTAGGTTCCTTGAAGTGTTATGATGTATATTGTACTGGTTTTACTTGTTCACATTCTAAAGATCAGTGCTCGTCGAGGTAACTGTCTTCTTATATTCATTCTGTTCACAATCACCGAGTAATTGGTTGTTCAGAGAATTACTTAGATAAAAGTTGGATACCTTTCACGTTACCTTTTTATTTACCATTCTTTATTTACCCTTCTTGAGCAGGAATATTGATGCAGTACAGAATTATTACCCTGATAAAGCTATCTACGGGGGGAGTATAATTGGACTACTAAACAGCTATTAGTCACATATTTTTGCAAAAAATAGGTACACAGAAATCTCAATAAGCGGACACAAAAAAAAGCGTAAGAACAGTTTAGAAAAAATCAGTGCAGGCCATTAACAAAGTTTTTGTCCGTATTAAACAGGTGTCACCTTATATTTAGCAGGCAAAAACTTGTTCAAAGTCCGCAATAAAGACGCGAAAACAACGTTTTCAACGTTGTTCTAGCGTCTACACTGCTAACTTTAAGCGAGTTTTTCCCACTGGGTAGGGTGTACGCGTTACGGACATTTCACTGTATCGTATATTTTAAATGTATTTCTAGATATATACATCTCAAACACTACGAAAGGTGTCGATAACTCCACTTGTGGTAGTCAAGAACAACCATGTAAAAGTATCAACTATGTGCAATCATTTATTTACAACAATGATGTCACTATTTTCATTGATAGTGACAAGAAACACAGTACATCTTATCATATAGATAGTCCATTATATATCACACCGGGTTGAATTGTCTCTTTGGAAAAATGGAATGAAACCGATGAAAATCCCACCGTAAGATCTACGCTTGATCAGACATATATTTTCAATATTGCTTCTGGTATATCCAGATACAGCACACTATCCATTACATCGATAGGTTTTGCTGAAATAGGGATAGCTTCAATTTCTCATTCAACAATATTAAACATTAAGAATTGCACGGTATCAAATTCCACTTTGAATGTATTTCAACATCGTAATACTAATTCAAAAATTAACGTTAATGTTGAAAATTCTTTCTTTAATAATTGCTCCAATGTTTTCTACTTTGTATCATTCCATATATTGAAGTTGAAACTATGGCGTGTACATGTGCTCGGTAAGAATAACCTCGATAACAACCAAAATGCAATATATGTGAACACTGAATCAATTGAAAGTATTCCTGTCGTCTCTGATATCGATATCAATGTTATGAATTGTACTTTTGGAAGTATATCATTATCTGTCGTCTTGCGTTCCAAGAAAAACGATGTAGTACTTATTAATATTAGCAACAGTACATTTGAAAATATATATCAATTCAATGACAATAATACAAACGAAACAATCACAAACATTGACGTAAATGGTACTGAAACAGTTATGTATATTCGAAACTGTACATTTCGTAATAATACTGCCTGGAGAGGTTCTGCTCTACATTTAGATCAAATAAAGTCCGCAACAATTATAGATTGTAAATTTGAGTACAACCATGCAGCAGATGGAGGAGGAGCTTGCTATTTCCGAAACAGTAGCATTCCTGTTATCGTTAACAGATGCCGATTTGATTCCAATAACGTTGCCTTTACTTCAGCATTAAAGGAACGATACCCATCGAAGTATAAAAGAAGCCATCATGATGGAGGAGCAATTGTCAATCTATGCAATCTAAACATATATAATTCAATGTTCTTTGCGAATGAAGTGAGCTCATTTGGTGGTGCCATAAGCAATGGACACGTTATAGGAGTTAGCCACAACACTCTGAATATAATAAATACCACAATTATCGGCGGTAGAAAATCTGCAATTTCCGGTGATTTGATCTATTCGAATGATAATCTTATTTTAAAAAATACCACATTGATAGGTAATGCAACAACTGTCGATGATATTATATTTTTTCAAACACACGATGGACATGTGATATTGCAAGAAAATTTTACGATTGCATGTCCTCCAAATAATCGAATTAAAAGAAAATCGACATTGATTGAAGCGAATAAGACACACGCTATGTATAATATGATGCTATATTACTGTGTACCTTGCGACATAAATACTTATAATCTTTCAGGTGCATCAGACAATATCAAAGACGATGCATCGCAACTACACATTAATGACGTGAAATGTACAAAATGTCCCCCTGGTGGAAAGTGTGATGGCTACACAAGTTTGAAAAGTTCTGATAATTTTCAGGGTCGGTTGATTGAATTTAACCATGTAGAATTTAAAATTTGTCCCGCTAAAAGATGCTGCTCAAGTCACGGTAAGGAATGTACATCGTACGATTCTTGTAATACGAGAAGAGAAGGTATTCTTTGTGGAAGATGTGTTGCTCCTTACTCTGAAAACTTTCTCTCGGTTCTTCCCGGCTGTGTTGAATGCAGTACAACATTACGAGCATTATTTTGGTTTTTAACTATTCTATTTTTGGTTTTACTTGTATTTGGTTTGACAATCAAACAACGTTATGACGTAGTTACTAAAGCTTACAAAATAGTTAAATCGATTTGTTTATTTTGTAAACGAAACGATAAGACAATTTGTGTACTTTATAAACCAAAAGCTAAGACTAACACAAAGACACGTGACAGAGAGCTGTCAATCATTACGAATTATGCTTACCCCAATCAAGTCAGTACATCATATGGTACCATACCAGAGGCCGAAGAATCAAATGCAGCATTTGATCTAGGATTGATCGACGACTCAAGTTTTGCCGATACCATATCAGTACTCCCAGATGAAGTCATACCTGACAACGACAATGCAAACGGCAATAAGAAACAAGATTCAGAAGCAGAGATAAATAAAACAAATATAATAAATCAAATTATATACTTTTATCAGATTGAAGTTTCGTTACAGATCAGTTCTTCAAATAAAGTTTTAGAAAATGTATTCCCCTTTTTTAAAGATACACTTGGACGAATACTAGGAATTACGGTAGACGGTGAAGAACCATTTTTACCGTTGTGTCCATCTTTGAATTCAGATGCATTGTGGAATGAAAAGATATTCCTATATGTTGCATTTGGATCAATCATATTGTTTGCGATCGCTACCTGTGTAACGGATAAAGTAACGAGAAGGAACACGAAGTTAAGCTCGTTACATTTTAACATGAAATGTGCACTTATTGATCTATGTTTGTTGTTGTATATTCCAATTGCTACAAGTAGCTTGAAACTACACGATTGTATAAAAATATCTACTTCAAAATTTTACATTGATGCAAATCTTGGTTGCCCTGCGAATTGGGTAAGTGTACTAATACTAACTTGGGTTTGTCTTTTGCCACTTACAATTCGAGTTGCATCAGACTTATTGTTTTGGAATCTAATTGGGACAAATGTAGCAATATATTTGGTGATATGTCCGTTTGGAATAGTTGGTTTCACTGGCATTATAGTACGCCATATCTGCAGTAAAGAAATTTGGCAAGTGCAAAAACGTAAAGAGATTCAGCACGTCATGCATAGTGTTTTTGGTACATTGAAAGATGAAGAGATAGAAAAGGAGAAAAAGAAAGATGCGAAAGAATCAAATGGTGTCTCTATGAAATCTTTTTTTAGAGGTTTTTTTACACAATCTGGCCTAATGATTGTTCTATATAGAAATTTGATTCTAACTGTGTTAAAGGTGATGCTTCATGAACCGATCATTAGAATGTATGCAGTACTGGCTACCTTAATTCTATCCATAATAGTAAATAGTCGGATTAAACCATGGCAGAGTAAAATATCGTGTAAGATCGAGTATTGCATAAACTCAGCATTATGTTTTTTTTGCGCGATCAATATATTTTGGAGTTTTAACTTCATGACTACAGTTGAACCGACAGAACAATTTAAAGACATCGCTAAAACATTCATAATAATCGAGATGATTTTTCTGGGAGTTGGATTACTTGTGGGTTGCGTGATCTGTTGCGCACTTATTTTTGTTCTTGTATCACTTTTGGCTGTACCACTCGTATTTTTGATATTATTTGGATTCCAACGTCTTAGAAAGAATACTCGGTGGGCACACAACGTCGGAACAACTTCGTAACAACGTCAAAAAATACGTCGTGGGATCGTTTTGACGTTGTTCCGACGTCGTGTGACGACGACAGCTTAATTATGCCAAGTTAGACATATATCTTTTCATTGTTTTATAACCTGTTAGAGCCTTTGCAAACAAACCAAACATTTCAGCCAATCAGTTGAATAACATGTTGTTGGACGTGTTCGATGACTGTTTCGTATCACATCCAAAATATTGATGAAACAGCCCCCATTTTTTAAAGTTACGAACGTACTATAAGGTGGGACAAAATAAAACGAATGTAAGGCGAAAAACTTTGGAGGTAACAAAATATATTGGATGATAAGTGTATGTCGAATTAAACCATCGCTCAACATTTTTTACCACCCAAAATGGTCCAATGTAAATAGTGATGCGTTCAGAAAGTGTCCATCGTTTTATCAAACATGCAAAACTAGATGTGATAGGTTAAATGTAGGTTTTGTTTGCAAAAACCTTGATCAAATCACAGAAACAATCAATTAATTCAAATTCATTTATTTGTAAAACTTTCTTGATAGATAATTTTGTAACTTTATTAAGTTTCAAGCAGCAACCAAATATATTACTATATACTTAGTAACCACCAAATTACTATATACTTAGTAACCATCAAGTTACTATATACTTAGTAGCCATCAAGTTACTATATGCTTAGTAATTATCAAGTTAATATATACTTAGTAACCATCAAGTTAATATATACTTAGTAACCATCAAGTTACTATATACTTAGTAACCATCAAGTTACTATATACTTAGTAACCATCAAGTTACTATATGCTTAGTAACCAGCAAGTTACTATATACTTAGTAACCATCAAGTTACTATATGCTTAGTAACCATCAAGTTACTATATACTTAGTAACCATTAAGTTATTATATACTTAGTAAGTTTAATGGATGCTCACTTATCTATATTGTAATATATGAACATAAAATTTGTTTCACCAACTTAATCCTACTGAGCCGGGTTGTGGATGGGTTGAGTAGAACATATAGCCATGAAACTTGGCTAATTTTTGTTGACGTCATCAAAATTACTGCAATTTTATTTTGTGCGTATTCTTTCGAAATCTATTTGTTATAAAGTTGATATTTTCGTTCTGTTTACAGATTTGGAAAGGCAATACTATAAAATACTTAAAAAAAAAATCATGCGGTTATGTCAGGAGAAAATATTAAAATATCAAAATGTGTGTCATGACGTCCCCAAAAGAAAAGTTATTTGAAAATAACTGGCACCCTGGCGGAATCTACCCCTGGGTCTAAATAGGGTTACCGGGTCAAAGTAGGGTTAAAACACTTGAAACCGCAAGACAAGTTTCTTGCTATATATGAAATCGTTTACATGGAACCTCTAAATGAATTTCACTCACTATAAAAGTTTAAACTGTTTTCAGTAGTTTATATGTTATCTCATATTGTAATCACCGGTCGGTATGGAATCTGAACAACTCGTTCATAAGGCATCAATAATTAGCAGATCTGGCGTCTACAAGTAAAGCTATTTCTGCTAACATAAAACTCTTGTAGGTACCGGGTTTCTTTTTGGCTTTTTAGACCAAAATGAACTTCGTTCTACAGTATTTCCTTAGTCCTTATTATCTAAACAATATATAGGAAGTAATTGGACACCATAGTGAAGACCAGTGGATGGAATTCATTAGGATTCTATGTAAATGCTCCCATACTGTAAATAGCTACAACATAAGATTTTCAAATTATATATTCAATTATTTCATTCTATTAATATGTTTTATTATTTTAGAAAAATGTGATGAAACTTTGTTTTTATTCAAGGTCTGTTGCTTCTAACAAATGTTTGCTCCTATCTTACTGGTTTCATCTAACGTATTTCCCATATTTATGGAGCATAACATTAAGAAGATATATTTTAATTCTGTCTCCAGATTCTAAAAGATAATGGAATTCGTGTTAATAATTGTGCCAAAATAATTTTACAAAGTGACGTCATCAGCATGTATAAGGCGCCAAAACTCATTAAAGTTTATTTTTAAGTTATAACATCATTATATTACGTCTTCGAAATTGCCATCAAAATTACTTATGCTAGCAGATTTCCGTCATGATGATAAACAACAGGTGAAAATTTAATAATCATACCATTATCCAATCAGAAAAACGACATAATCATTTTATAAGCATTTGAACATGAAAACAAACTTTTTCATTGGTGGATTTCTGATGTTGCGTTTACCTCGACAAGTACCAATGAACCAATAAAAGTATATGTGTCTAATAGAGAGATAATAAATCTCGTAAACTTTTAAGTCGCTAACGCTTTGCGTTCTGGCCTTTAAAGTTGATTTCCACGAAGCAAAAAATTTGCGGCAAAAGCTAAAAGAAGACATTTCATTGGTGTGTGACGTCGATTTCTAACAAGAATTTCATATTTTGGCTTTCGCCGCAAATTTTGTGCCTCGTGGAAATCAACTTAGTAGGACTATGATTTGCATATCCTGCAGGGACAATTTGCCGGAATCCATTTCTTTATTTCCCTTTTAAACATTTCTAAAGTGGTAACATTTTTAAGTGTGCTAGGTACCATATCCCATACTTTGGGTCCCATAAATCTTAATGAATCAGTTCCATGATATACGGAATTTACTTTTGGGAGTTCAAAATCAGTTTGCGATCGTAGTGAATGTCCTTTATAACTTTTTAGGCAAAAACATTTCTTGAATAATTTTTGGTGCTAAGACAACTCTCAACCTCCATAAATATCGAGGAACATAGTCCTCGTGAATAATAACCACGTCACCAAAACTAGCAATCAATTTCATACCTTTCCTTTCAATTTTGTGCTGTTCCCTCAACTCAGATAAATATTCTTTGCGTCATCTATCCCAAAACGTACTCAAAACCTTCTCTATTTCTTTGCTAAATTCAACACTATCAATGTTCTCAAATAAATCTATAGGTGTAGCGTCAACTGAAGTGTGCCCTAATCGTCGACCATGACAGAGGTTTCTAGATCATCTGGTTAGGTATACGTCAGGGGTCTATTGTTCACTTTTCGTTCGACTTCGAATAATATGGTTTGCAGTTCTTCGTACGTCTTAATCTATAATTTCTCATTTCCTTTTTCATAATAGATTTGACTGTCTTTACCATGCGTTCAAAGAATCCCCCATGCCAAAGGGGAAGAGGTAAATTAAAATGCCATTAGATGTTACGGTGCGATGTGAAATTCCAGCAATATAAATCTTACTATTACAGATATAGCGTGATCTGGACATCCTCTTCTAGAGATAAGTCGAGTGAAACTTCTAATAAATACTCGTGACGATGGATCTGGTACGAGGTCTAAAATGATTCCACAACTTGCAGCACAGGTACATAGTGCAACCCATGCCTTGGATACTCTGTCATTAGTTGTTTATACGTTTTCCACATGTAGAGGATCGAAATTATCTACACCAAAGAAGTAAAATGCTCTCGCATCGTTGAGTCTTAACGGCGTAAGTGATTATCGGTGGGTGGTCGTCATGTTTACCTTGTATTACTCGACATTTGACGCATGGATATAAGATTTTTCTAACAAAACTACGAACTCTACATATCCGAAATGTTCGTCTTACTTCGGTGAGTGTTGTCTTAACTTTCATGTGTTTGACTTGCTTGTGTGCTTGGAGTACAATGATTTCGGTTAGACGGTGGTTCGATGCTAGTAATATCGGTGATCGTGTTTGGAAAGGTAAAGGAGCTGATTCTAATCTCCCTTTTTATCTTATGGTATTATTTTCGTCTTTGTATAAGTTCAGGTTGCGTTCAATCTGCTTATATTTCGGTAACAGTATTAAGAATCAAGAATCCAAATTATTCCCGACAATAAGCTAGACACGATTCGCGTGCTTCTAATTTTTCTCTCAAAAGTTTTGAGTAGAGGTTCCATATCCCATCGTTCTTTCATGTTTCTACGTAATAATAATCGTACTTGATGGGGTAATATTTCTATACAGTAGGCGTTAGCAACGCACCATAACTCACACTGTATATTCCTAAACTAATGAGACTCCTAACGTGAGATTCTATACTGCCGTGAAGAGTTTTGAGAGCTAACATCTCGCTCTGATGTTATCGGTTTTATTTTCAATAAATTGTTTATATGTGTGAAAATAATAGTTTGTGGATTTCCATATTTTTGTTTCAAGAGCTCGAGAGGCTTGTCATAATTATCGTTGGTTAAGTTGAATCTTTGCATAGTTTTTGCAGGTTCTTTGTCAACAAAACCTTTTAAGTAGGTAAATTTTTCAACTTACTCAATTCTTTATTATTGTCAAGAGCAGACATGAACGTTTCATGAACGTCCATTCCGTTGCTTCACCAGTAAATCTGAGTCAACTTAGGGTGTATTTGTTTTGGTCGACCGAATCAACCAAATCGACCAAGTCAACTGGAATATTTACAATTCGGTCGATTTAAATCGTCAACCATCGTCGAGCAAATCAACCAGCTCCGAAGCAGGTTGATTTGGTCGATTGTAAACAATCTCATCGACTGTCGACCATTGTATGACGTGCCATATGTATGTTTTTAATTTTTAAACAAATGGCACGTCATATTACCTTTACACATGTGTATTGTGAACATATCTGGTAGCACTGCATGTAGTAACTACGTAGTAATCACATCTTCTAAATTATCTCATAAATTATCCGTGAGTTACTACATGAAAATATGACTACAAAAACAAAACGGTCGACGGTCAACGGTTTTGCATTTGTTTTACACAATTTATTTTGTTCGGTGGATTCGGTGGATTTAGTTGATTTGGTGGACCGAAACAAATACACCCTAAGTAATATGTTTATTACTGTACAGAATCTTATTTTCTACCCTGTCGGCATGTGACGTTCTTTCAACTTAAAAAAGGATTGGATACGATCTTATTGCGTTCAAAAAGTTATTTTTCCGTGTCCATAAACACTCAGCACTTAGCTCCGACGTTAGAGAACCTGTGGAGGCGTTATTTTAGATGTACTCTCAAACACTCTTCCACAGGCAATGTTCGATAATTATAATTAGGCTTATCTGTACGAATAGCACTTTGACCTGAATTCCAGAAAGAAAGAACTTCTACAAAGGTATGACACACAACTAAAATTATTGGATCTTTACTGATCTATTTGAATTATTGAAAGCTAATAAACAGCTTTTTGATACACGTCATACATTTTAACATTGATCAATTATTATAAACGAGTACTTACAAAACTTCAGGGTTAAAATAA
>JAULBZ010004303.1:0-14959 GCA_032360805.1 Neoturris breviconis | reverse complement strand
TTCCGAATTCGCGAAATTTAAAACCCTTAAAAGTGTTTTTTTTGGCCTTCGCGAAATTAAAAACCCGCGAAAATTAATACTTTTAAGGTAGGAGGAAACAAAAAAAAAGGAAAACAGAAAAAACAGGCTTACTCCCAACTCTGTCATTCACTTACAATAAAATATATACTTTAACGTCAGAAACTAATTGCAGGAAGAAAAAACTGTGATATGTTTTGTTCACGGGAAGAAACTTTCGCGGTTGGGATTTTTCAAAATTTTTTTGGGAAATTTACTTGCGTTTACACTTTTTACCAACTTTTTTAGAAAAAGCTTTTCAAAAGAGACTATAGGATAAAGAAGGATATTTTTGGCAAGACCATACAAGAAACTTTCCCTAGAATAAACTTTTGCGGTTGGAGCAACTAAAAAACTTGCAGGAATAATCTTTTGCGGAGTTGTTCAAAATCCACGAGATAAAGTATGCAGAAGAATATTCTTAACCTATTCATAGAGCCCTTATATAACCTGCACAATAAAGTCAAAACAGTAATACTCTGAATTGTCAAACCTGAAAAATATCTACCTACATCATCTACAAAGGAGTATTATTTCAGTAGTTTTTAGCTTCAAAGGTGAAACTATACTAAAAAGACACTCCTCCACGGGTGATGTCCAACAGTTGGAAGAGTTAAATATACCTGTTATATCAATTCCACATGTGACTTTCCAAGATACCGTAATACCTGGTAGTTCTCCTTTAATAATGCGATCACCTGGTCCAGCCTTGCGTATATTAGAAGACATAGAATCAAAGTCTTCTGTTATTCGATTCCCTTCTGTGAGATGCAATTCATGTATAGGTAAGTCCATAAATGTAGCAAAGTTCCGTAGAAATTTCACTCTATGACTAGCATCAAAGTTTTTTAAGTCAGTATGAAAGATAACAGAGCCAACAGTAGTTGCATCATACTTGCAATCAAATGGCTCAGAATGCGATTTCAGATCAATAATGAGATAGCTTGACCCATCTGCAAAGCCATTGATGGAGTTTTCATTATTTTTTCGAAATTCAATTTTTATACTTTTCTTCAAGTCAGCAACAGTGGGAACACCTTGCAACTTATTCTTCGTTTGGTCAAATGTAAGCCAATTTGGTAACGTATTTGTTCCATACTCGAAAGCCTGTAATAGGTGAAAATTAATTTAAATGGCTGGTGTTGAAATAATTACAAATAAGATTACACAGGGGAGTACTGGTGATCTAATTGGTTGCTTTGTGACCATTCTATTGCAAGATATCGACTCTTTTTTGTGGCTACAACTTATATTGACTCTTCTTTGTGGCTACAACAAAACATACTTGTATCGGCTGTTCTCTGTGGTTACAAACATACCTATGTTGCCCTTGTATTTAGGTTATGCATTTAGGAATGTGTGTAAAAAGGGAAAAGTATTTGGTGTCATTGAGGACATTTACATATATGAGCTTCAATGTTTCTTCTACCTAAACATGATGATTTTTAATATATTGTTTTATTTTTGATGATACCAATGGTTGACTTAAATAGCTTAAAACATCACCCTTGTGCTATTTTACTTAGGTCAAATTTTGACTTTCAATCATTTGTATTTATTGAAAAATATAAGCTTACCGTAAAATCTCAGTTACAAGACCCCCTCCCACCCCCCCCCCCCCCCCCCCCCAGATTTATGTTGGCATTCCCCTGTGGAGGAGCATCTTTGGAGGCTAATTTGCAGTCAGCAGGCTACAAATTAGTCTCTAAAGATAAGAATGATGTCAAGAATTCAGAAGTCGATGCAACCAACAGTGTCCCATAAAGGGTTAATACATCAAAAATGAAAGATATCTAATTTACAACATCTTACTGGGTTGGTGTAATTAAAAGTACCGAAACATACAAAGCAGACAATGAATTTGTAATAGATTGATATCTTGCAAATTCCTTGACTTGTTTTCTTCATGAATATTATTCATGCCATTTTGTGAGAGGAAGTACCAAAAACAATGAAATTTTCAATAACAGTATGAATGGAAATATATATTTAAAAAAGCCTGTTGTTGTTTACCAGAACACAACATAATGGAGATATTTTTCATAAAGAAAACATCAAATTTCCATATCGTGCTTTGTTTCCATGAAGAATAGGAATAAGAAGATTATTCTAAACTAACAGTACATATGTTTGATCATACTGGAAATAAAATAGGCTCCAATGTAATCATATGGTACGGAAATCATCAATGTGTTTATTTACAACAGAAGAAATCTAATGAAATAAGACCCTTAGAAGTGCAATCTGATTTATTTCACAAGAGAAATAGCAGAGATTGTATTTTATGATGTATTAATAATTTAAATATACAATTTTCAGATCTCATTGGAAACCATAATTTCAATAATGTGGCAAATATGAGCCTGCTGATAAAAGCTTTGTGGGATCATAATAAAATAAGGGAAATTAAATAATAAAGGGTATTTTTTTTTGAGCTAAATAAAATATTTGAGCTATTAGCTATTGGATGACTATAACTAGATTTCCATTGAATTAATCCAAATAGGAAATGTTGCATAGAAAAGTCAAGCAGGTCAAGTTACTATTGAATATTATTTACTGTTAAAAAATATGGGTGACTAGACAAGAATCAAATTTCTTATAATTCCTAAATCATGAAAAGGGTGTTTTTCTTTATAAACAAATTAATAAATTGCTACCAAAATTATGTTTGACAAATAATTAGATATACTGTCATCAAAGTCTAATTTGATATTGTGGCGAAGGCAAAATTGTCTTTGAATAGAAGACTAAAATATTAGGATTATACCAACATGATCTCAGAAGTTACCTCTATGTAAAGGAAATACGACTGAGTAATTTTGAATGTATGACACAACTTATTTACGTCAACTTACTGACGTAAACATCATTTATCATTGATGATAAACAAATATACAAGATCACAAATAAACAAATAATAATAAATTTACCTCGTAACTGCCAAAATCGCCTGGGATAACATATTTGAAAAATTGTCCAGCTTGGATTGACATATGTTTTTCTCTTTTAAATATTTCTTCTATTTTCTCATGTAATTTCTCTTGCAGTGATTGCCAATTTGGTATTTGGTAAGTCCTTACATAGAATATACAAAGTAATACTACAACTAATCTTGTCACAGTCTTCATCTTGTGAATAATTTTGTATGAATATAAATATATACGTAATTGAAGTTTTCTAAGTGATGGTTATCTTTCAATGAGAATAGGCCCAGTTCTCTCTTGAGATAATTCTGTTAAAAACCTTGAGCATCAATTATATTCCCTCATAACCAAGCAAAAACATCTGTTTTTATGATTTCCTTATTTGATGACTAGATCTAAAAAATAAATCGCTATAATAAAGATAATATCGAATAGAAACATTATACAGTAAACTAGAATTTCACATAACGATTAGTATAAACCTCACAAAAATAAAATTCCAAGGTGATATCACCAACAGTTGTAATAATGTGAAAAGTTGTCATTTTTATATATTTTACATTAATGAGGGTGAGGTCAGTAACTTAAAAAAATATATTATGTCAAATGATACTTTAACCAGAGTTGGATATCATGCGTCCTGAAGAAAACACTGAGTCATAGATAACAAAATGTGATGACATAACCTTAACAAAACATATCCTAAACTGTGAGAGATGGGTTAATGTCACAGACAACTAAACAGAAAAAGAAAATTGTGATTAAAAACTAGAGGGGGGATTTTTCAACTATAAAACTAAATGTATATTAACAACATCATATTGTATTTGATATGGAATATTAGAATTTGCTCAGGACCATGTGTATTATACAGTATGTTATTATAAAGATATTTTTCGTTTAAAATCAATACTTTGATACAACAATCTACTATTGACATATATTCACAGAATAAATCATTCAACTCAGACTATATAGCTTTTAAAGAAATATATTTAAGGAGGGGTGCATTATAAGATTTGACATAATTTGAATGACACACACATTTATAATAAAACGATTATATACTCTAGTTAAGAAGTTGTAATTACGCCCCATGAATAAACTAAAATCTAATTATGGCTATTATTTATGCATAAACATGTATTGTGATATAAAAATCAAAGTTAAACTCACAATTTCATTCTTCTCATCATACTCCTAAAGAAAAAAATATATTGATTCCTGCCCAACAGGTATTACTAATATCCCTGTCTTCATTGAAAAAATGTCACAGGAAAAACAGATTTGCATGAAAGAAATTACAAACTTATTCTTAATTCAAGAGCATATTGATTTTATAAACAAAAGGATAGCAAAAAGGAAATATTAAGTCATGTTGTTAAATACTGGATAATAAAACCGTTGCATGTTTTTGTTAAGTGACGCTTCAGTTAGAAAAAAAATTATCTCTCACTCTATTATTATATTATTTCAGAATGAAGTTCGATATTTTTCTCTTTATATTGATTTTCAACACTTCATGGCATATTATTTCATAATCTTTTGGGAAAAATACTTTACTGTGTATACATTTGAAGCATTTAATTTAGTGATATAATCGGTGATACTATACAGTGGCTGAAGTAAGTACAAATAATCACTGTGAATATCACTTCAGGCTCCAAAACCTGACGCTAAGCTCAAAAATCTCTCCTCTGCAGTGATTATTGACTCTTATTTTGAGCACGATATGAAGCACTAACCTGACAAAATACGGTAAAGTAAGACACAACTGTTGGACATCTCCTGTGCGTGGAGGGGCTTAAAAGTTTCAGTGAAACATTGATTGAGCTCACTTATGACCAAAATTCTATACAGTGGATTTATTAAACATAACAGATATGTATCTTTCGAGAATATCAACCTGATCTAAAACAATACTAGCAATTTGGCTGCATCGCAGAATAAATGTGCTCCTAAAAGATGACATCTCAGGCCTCTAAATTCACGACTGGAGCATCTTTGGAGGTAATTAATCTCCATTTTGTTCCATTTGTTATATTGAACAAATGAAGGAGAAACCACTGCTTACCGGTATGTGATTTTTAAGGGCAACATCTCCACAGGAGCAACAAACTTTATCTCTATGCATTTTTATTTTCCTCTATTTGATGAAGTATATAACATGAATTTCTGACCAAGAATCAGACGCTTTTTTGAAACAGCTCTTGAAACGCTGCCCTATTGAGCATGTAAACTTGAATAGGGATGCCACTGCAGTGTTTCAAAAAGGGCAATGTTTCATAAAGGGCAACCTCCAGCTATACTCAATACAGTTTTACATCTTCTGCAATGTCCAAATTCCTAGCCTAATTAGTTCCTCGTCAGCCAGAGCTTTAGTGTTCATCATCCCTATCCCCCTCCCTGCGCAAAGAATCAGATCAAATTTCAAGATTTTTACTACACAAATCAAAACTGCAATTGCAATAAAGTGTGAGATGAGAATAAAGTGCGCAATAAAGTGCGCAAATAACGAACTTCTAGATTATATAATATTATGAGTGAATCTCTCTGTGCGCCAATCCATAGTTTCCTAGGGTCAAACCATAACATACTCTTTTGGGAATGAATTGTACCGATGAAGTGTACCGACCGCAAGACACTGATCGATAACCACTTGCAAGACAAGACGAATCATTTCTGGGATGTCAGTTTGCCCATAAATATCCCTTTATAGATTAGCTAACGAAGAAGAGAATAGGTATCACAATAAAGACATATGTGAACAAAATAACAAGCGATTAAATGATGTCAGGAAAATCTGAAAAATCATAAATATTTTATAATAAAAATACATGTGCTTTTCCGATTTTTATACCAATACAAGAATCGAAATACACAAAAATAACAAATGATACTCCAACCTACAGATGCATGGTGTATAACCATTATTTTCCATAAAATAAAATAAATGTCTTCTGTCTTTCTTCCAGCGAACATAAATTTACATAATCATAAATTATTTTCAATGAAGCCACTGCCTTCTCAAGCTCCCTTCAAACACACGGCGAAGAACAACAACTCGATCAAGTTTTGGTCGCACATATATAAACCAATAAAATCACTGATAGCTAATATTAGACCAATCAGCGTTGAAAGATATTGAAACGAATACCCGGGGTTGATGAAACACAAGGCTTCTCGCATTTGTTTTGATTTTGCTCGATAACCTCAGTAGCCCGCGAAGCGGAGATAGCAGGGAAATTAAGCATCGGAAAATGGAAGTGACGATGGGAGAGCGCTTGTCAGCGCAACTTTGTGTAGTTATAATTATAAGCACAATTCTGGCTGTTTGAGCGTGCTCATAGTTTAGTGGGATTTACAAGATGTAGTCAACTGGTTATGTTTTTGCGATTGCCAAAAAAGTGTAATTTAATTTCATTTAACCTCCTTTTTTCTAACACCTGACGTGCTGGAGAAAAAAAGACGGATGGGAGCGAAAGGCAAATGTCCATTTTTAAAGAAAGAGCGCCCTAAGCAGTTTGGATTCGCAAGACTACTGTGTTGTTTGAGTTCATAGGATTCGTCCAAAGACCTTTTCTTTGTAATTTCAAAAGTCGGCAACTGAGGCCCGTGAATGTGAAAAGGAGTTTATTTTATTCTCCCTCTCGATCGCTCTGTTGCTGTAGGAGAAATGCAGGATTGGGTGTAAGAAAAACCCACTGAGAATGTTCACATCATTATATAGGTAGATACGGGGGGTTAAGATAACTGCTGGTCATCACTGTGGGAAAACGTTTTCCATGTTTAGATTATATTGTTGATGCTTAGGATAAACCGTAATTTCTGGACTAAAAGATGCTAAATGTTTCAAAATATTTTCAGTTCTGAGGGAAAGATAACAGAAAGGCCTGATTCTGGGACTTTATATATACATAGGTTTGGTACGGAAAATAATAAAAAAACATAAAGAACGTAAAGTTACTTAACTATTTACTGTCTAGTTCACTATTTACTGTCCGAGTAATAGTTGCTTATAAAACGGTTGCTTATAAAAAGAGTGTATGCAAGACAAATACTTGCAGATACCTTATGCCTCCCACCAAGCTTGTTTTGAAAAAATTCCCCGAAAACACCTCCTCCACCCCCCTTCTTGTTGCACCCTCTTCCCCCTACAATTAGGCACTTGATATTAACCGAACTGAACGACATGGGTAACAATAGGAGTAAATTTAAAGATTTCAGTATTGTAGGGAAAAATTGATTGTATAAATTCGAGGTTAATACAAAAATATATTGCTAATTTCAACTAAAATGTGCGTTATAAAAAATACATCCTCACATTCATCACTCGATGTTGGGCATACGAGCAAATAATCCTGCGCAGGGGTGATTTTTGAGAATACAAAGCAAGAAACTATGACAAACCTGAGATGGACTGGAGGGCGATACCTGCTCAACAAAGCCTCGCTCAATACAAGATATTTCAGTGATGTCGGATTTCTACTAGACGTATTCGTTCGCGCGAATTTTAAATGAAGTCATTACATTGATTGAAATCGAAGGTGACGTCATGTAATGGTTTCATTTAGATTTCGTGGAGATCAGCCTTAAATAATAAGTAATTATTGTGAAAGAGAGATTTTTGAAACTAGCTTAAAGCTATTTCTAAAAAATCTCTCCTCCATTGTGATTATTTACTCTTATTTTTATATTCACACATCATTTGTTACTAACGCAAAGTAATCAAACAACACTTGAATTGATAGCGAGAAACCACAAATATCCAAAATGCACTTCCGGTAATAAACATTGTAAAAGGTAGAAAAAAGTGATTCATCTTTTAAAAATAAGCTTGACAGAAATCAATAATTAATTATAAGACGTGAGTGCGAATATGGTATATGCTCTGTATTACTAAAATACCTAAAAATGTCAGTAGTAGCGAAACACTTCAAACGTAAATCTTCGCTACTATATATATATAAAAATTACACCCACAATGTCATTTGAAGTTCTTCCATTTTGATCATTTAAAACTAAAACGTTAGACCGAATATAAGATTCGTGATGTTGATATGTTAATAATTTATTTGAACGTTTCATATTTTCTCGTTTGGTTAACATGGGCGGAGATAGTTTCTATACAACTAAATCTCTGTGCATCTATGTTTTTCGTTCTTTACGACATGTCTGACGAATATCGTGCTGTTTCATGTTTTGCCATAAACAGAACATCAAGTACTTCTTTCATATATCATATGGAATCGTTTTTAAGCAACACCGACGGCAGCCGGAACTTTAAAAGATTGTATTTCGTTTAAATCGGTTTGATCGACTAGTTCGTTTGAATCACTATTCCTAGATTGTTGCTCTATAACCTTATTGAACGAATTTAGCCACTGTTTCTTGTCGTGTTGGTCGTTAGCTTGTAGAATAAGTGACTTTCCATGCGACCAATCCCTCGTAAATACTCGAAAAGCATGTTTGGCTAAAGAGAACGGCAGAAAATAGTGAATATTCGCATATAAGTGATCATGTCATCATAATTGCGGAGTCAGAAATAATTTCACAATACAGAGTATCAGACAGAGAAATTAGCTATATGCCCCTGTGGGAAAAAACCTATTCAAAGATCGCAGTAAAGATCCTAGAACAGCGTTACTGGGATTCCACAAAGTATCAATACAAAATATTGTGATAAGAATAGCTGTGAAAATAATAATAATAATAAAACATATTTCAAACATAAATCAGCGAAATACTATTTTGTTAATGCACGGGTTGACAACTCTCGCTATTATATATCTTAAAATAGTATGTTGGTGTTGTTTGTTAAGAATAAGAAGATTCGTCAGATAGGTAAATAATGCAACTGATAACGAGTTTCTCGAATCAATTAAAAAGAAACTTATCTATAGCAAGGAAATGGTATAATTGGTGTTATCACATGCTTATCGATGTGTAGAGCATGGACTTTACGCCATAATAAGCACTATTAAACCTCAAATAACACTACAGCTTCCAAAAATAATCGAGACAAATTCATGAAGACAGCCTCTTTCAACCGCATGACAATATTTATTTCTTGATTGAAGCCAATAAGACTTATCGTATAAACCTATTTAGTCTCAATATCACCAATGTCACCTGGTAATTCAATTATCCTCATCTGTTTGACACAAACACGTCTACTTTAGTACGAGTGGAAAATTAAACAGTCTATTTCGTTACCTCCGGGACTTTTCATACTGAGAGTCGTTCTGAATGATCCACCCAAACGCACTTCTCCATCGGATATATCATTAACATTCATATCTTGAACAAGGATAGGCTAAACGAGAACAATTAAATTTCACGCAAAGCTGTTAATGTCGCATACATTAGGTAAGCAGGAACGTTGCTTACATTAGGTTCGCAATATGATAAGGACATTATTAAAAATTTTAAGTAATTAAATTATAATAATTAATAAGATTTTCCTGAGGAAATTGTGATTAAATGGCGTCGTTAACGTCGGGTCAAAGTTGTTTCTAGGACCACTGACCATTGCGTGATCATTGGTTAACAAGTGAAAGCTTCTCATAATAGAGAGAGGGCGGGTATGGAAATTCAATAAAATTCAAAGTAGAAAGTAGACAGAATAACAGAAAAACGCAGAAGGCTGAGTTAACTTGGTTAATGCGGGCTTCTTACTCGCAAATTCACTAAAATACCAACTTGTCATCTTACGAAACATAAGGTGAGAGTGCTGGGAACTAAGTTGCATTCTTAGATTGTGATGGAATGTTTAAAGCTTGTTTGATGATTTGTTTAAAAATATATTCTATTCATGATGAATTAAAAACTTCGCATCAAACATAAAAGCACAGATGGATTTAACTTAGTTAAGTCAATTGATGTGCATTAATCGCTGCATTCAGATGATCATCCTTAGACAGTAAGATAATCGTATCTTTTCAGCTTATTAGAACTTAATGAAAGATACATTTTTGAGGGTAACATCATACAAAATCGCATTAATCGCTGTGGCCACCTCAGGCATTATAAAAATAGATATGTAACACCAAGCTATTTAGTTTCAATCAGTTTATACATAAGAACATCATTTAACCATGCGTTATTCATATATAAACCACTTTATGAAAAATTATTTTTGTTGACCATATATGGAGTGTCATTCATTGAGCAGTGGTCGACAAGAATTGTGAAAATCATCTACGGGGAAGGGTATACTATCCCAGTAGGTAAGAACTTGTTCAAAATCCGCATTACAGACGCTAGAACCTTAATGTCGGTGTCACTCTTCTCTGTAGATACTTTGATGTCGTCTTTTTGATGTTGCTAAGACGACGCGTGCCGGGATGGTTGTTGTTTTAACGTCGTTTGGCCTTGGAGTGTTTACAGGTATGTATAAACAAAACACAACAGTAATCTTTTGCATCAAGGTGGAGGTAGCCAAATTAAATTTAAAATGCAGTTTAAAGATTCCAAGTTAATTATTTAAACAGACCGCAAGCTAAAAACTTCTCCACAGGTGATGTCCGACCGTTAGTAGATTTAAAGTGATTGGATAGACCTATTCACAATAGTTATTGCATTGCAACAAGTTTCTACTTTAAGCAGCCAACGCCTCGTTTTCATGTATTTATGAAATAATCCTCAGTGAAATTTGGAGACATTTCCCCTATTTAAACGCTGTTAGGCCATGGCATGTTCACATGGAATATTCATTACCTGTGAGAAAACATGATAAACTTTAGTTCCACTTCTCGTAACAAGTCTTGTACATACAAATATAGTATCGAATAAAAACGCTTCCAATTTCTAAAACGAAAATAAAGAAAATCGTAAAAGGGATATATTTTCCGCTGGTTGATATTACATTAGTGAAAAGTTACTCAAGGAGCATATAGTAGACTCTCGATATCTTGAATACTCAATTTCTCGAACTTTTCGCTATCTCGAACATTAAGCTTGGTCTCCTGGACATTTGCCAAAAAAACCTCTAAGCTAATAAACTACTCAGTATATCCATTCGATATATCGAACCTAGACATCTCTTCTCGCTATTTCGAACAGATTCTTAAGTCCCTTGAGCAAGGTTCTCTCCTTATCTCGAAATTTCCATCTAAAGGTCTAAAAATTCGGATTTAGTTTCTTTGGTTTAAAGTCTAAATTGATGTGTGCAGTGTTCGAAATAAGAAGAAATAATCACTGTGGAGGAGGGATTTTTGAGCATTGCTTCAGGCTATCTAGCCTGAAGCAATGTTCAAAAATCACTCCTCCGCAGTGATTATTTCTTCTTATTTCGAACGCTGGTGTGTAAGAAAGACACTGATAACATAAATGAAGATAATCTGCGAATATGTAAGATCGGAACTCTCCCTGTTGTTCCAAACAACGCCAAGCAGCTAACGGATTATTTCAAAAAATTGTAAAAATATAAGCATTAACTGAAAACCCTCTTCTTAATAAGTCGAACTCTCGATATCTTGAACATTTTTTAATCCCTTTAAAGTTCGAGATATTGAGAGTCGACTGTGTGTTGAAACCAAAATTGCTTCCAATAGAGAGTATATCCGCGGTGAGCCAAAACTTGTTCAATGTTCGCAGTAGATAGCGTCTTTACTGCGGACTTTGACAAGCTTTTGTTCACTGGGTAAGGCAAGGGACATCTTTTACCAAAGCTAATTATCATAGGATATTTTCGGAAAAAAGTTGCTAGTAGATATTTAGGTTATATTTTTTGAAAGCAAAATTATTTTCATAGTCAAGGGACATCTTTTCAACAAAGTTGCTAGCTACCTATCAAAAGTAAATCGAAGACATATAACATTTACAAACATATCTCGGATATATCTCTTCCAGTAAGATATGCATGTGTGAATACAGCGAGATATTTGGTGAGTAAATCGATTGTTAATGCAATTAATCGCAACAGGGAACTCAATTGAACAGAGCTCTTATTTATTCGAACCCAGATATTGAATTTTTTACATAGTGAGACGCTAAGTAGTATCATATATATGTACATGTACCGTGATTAAAGGTGACGCTAAGTAATATCATATATATGTACATGTACCGTAATTAAAGGTGTCGGTATGTAAAGCCATTGTATTTACTGACAAGATCTACTAAAGATAGGTTGAAAATAAACTATCAAAAGCTCATTCATTTTGGTGATGTAAACGTCAGAATTACTTAACGGGAAGTAAAAATAGCATAAATACGTCAAAAATGAGCTGGTTGTTTGAAATACGGTTTGTTTCAAATTAGTATGAATTAACACGATTTGAACATTTACATTATTACGAAACA
This sequence comes from Neoturris breviconis, assembly GCA_032360805.1. Classification (NCBI taxonomy): domain Eukaryota; kingdom Metazoa; phylum Cnidaria; class Hydrozoa; order Anthoathecata; family Pandeidae; genus Neoturris; species Neoturris breviconis. The sequence goes on along the minus strand of JAULBZ010004303.1, from coordinate 2,669 downwards.
AAATATTGAGAAAACAAAATAAATAGATCAAGATGTATCTGATTAAAACATACCATACTTAACCATATAAACCCCCTGGACGTTTGTTTCATTTTCCAAATTTTAAGGGAGTGTTTAAGAAAGGGGTCATTTAGCAAATTTCCTAATATTTATACGTTTATTTTATAGGGACGTTTATTCAAATAAATGTGGCAAAAACCTTTGTGACTATTTTCAATAAAACCAAGATTTCCTAGCGATCACACGATGTATGATGAACGTCGAAATGACATCAACACGATGTCGCCCGCAAGGCTTCCATATTCGTTGACTGAAAGTCTGTACTTTATGCGAGCCTAAAAATAACTGCCAGATACCACCAGTGGAGTAGTGCCGAAATATATACTCAAAAACACTCCTCTACAGGCGATGTTCGACAGTTATTATGAATATGATGGTGAAGAAGACTTACGTTCCCGCTCTTATTTCTTAAACATCCATGACATATTAGCGTTTCTGCTTCATCCAGAGCTGCTTTGTATTCGTTATCTTCGGTAAAATATAACTTATCTTTATAAAACGCACACTGAAAAACAAAAGCATACAAGCATCGTGAAACGAAAAAAAGTTAGGCGAATTCGAATTATAAATAAAGCCATTACATTGGTTGAAAGTAACGTCACTTGTCAGGCGACTTTCAACCAATGTAACGACTTCATTTGGAATTTGCGCGAACGAATTTGCCTAGTGGACAAAAACAAAATAGAAGAGTACTGAATCAATAGACCTATTCACAAATACATGAAAACGAGACCTTCCTGCACAAAAAGGAAGGTATTGCATCGCAACAAGTTCTACTTTGAGCAGCCAACGCTTCGTTTTCATATATCTGTGAATAGGTCTAAGGGTCCATATTGCGCATTTCCGAACATTCCACTAGAACATGACGTGTTCATCCTGTATATACCCTGCAATACTTGAGATCAAAAAATGTCTTGATTGCTCATCTTTTATGAGAATTCAATGTTATCATTTACACTCAAACTCGGTTGCTTCCTTCCTGGAGCATTTAATAGTTTGAAAATAGGAGACTAAAGATCAGGGAATCATTGTTGCTAAAACTCGTAGAGAGAATCATTAAGGAGTAACCAATTTTGTTAGACCTAGGCTCCATATTTTAATCCAGGCTTAGGCGTAATCGAAAACTGTGTCTGGAAAATGACTATAATTTTTATTTTGACGTCATAACTTTTTGTCGAAGCCAGCTGTCGAAATTAGAACAAATAATCGATGTGGGAGAAGTGTGCTTTGTAGCCTGAAGCTACTACTCACTCCTCCACAGTTATTATTTGCTTTTATTTTTAGTTCTGAAATGTTAAGTTGTAACAAGAAGATTTTAATTACATTACTTATATACAAATTCTTAAAATTATTTGGTAAAAAGAAAATTTATTTCCCCTGACGTCATCAATAACTTGCTGAGAGAAAATTCATTAAATATATAACATGCTAAAAATGGCAACAGGCTGCAAATTAATCTCCAAAGATGTTCCTCCAACGTTATCCTTTACAGGTGATACAATTCAAATGCTTTGCAACCGCAAATGCTGTCCCAGCGAATGAATTTTAACAGGCTATCCGAAATTCAATTTCTCCATTGTGTCAGACTCGTTTGCTTGTCATCAACTCATTAAATATAACGAGCGATAACAAACATGTGAAAGTACTTAACAGACGGTTTTATATAGTTTATTGGCTGAAGAAACACTCTGCATGGAGATCATCTTAAAATTAAATTAAAAAAGATGAGTCACAGTCGACGATCCTACATCTGATTGGTTTAGCAGAGTCGGAGTCAACGATCTTACTTCTGATCAATTTCTTTGAGGCGAATTGCAAGTTCGTTGACATAACATCTTTTCAGGTTAATATCCATTAGGTGAATTCGTTCGCACGAATTCTAAATGAACCTGTTAGGTGTTCTAAATGAACCTGTTAGGTGACGTCACTTTCAACTAATGCGATGGCTTCATTTAAAGTTCGCGCGAAAAAAATCGCCCAGTGGGAATCCGCCTTTATTGTCCACATTAAATTTGGATTAAGTTTCGCAAATTTTGTGAAAACTTTGTAAACGTCTCATTCGCGAAAATAAGTCCTCGCGAAATACGGAAAAAACGACCTCGCAAAAAAAAGGCTTGGCAAAAAATTAATCCACTTAAGGTAAATGGGATCTCAAAATGAAAATTTGTATGAGAACATTGAGTTACACAAATTAATCCTTATTTGTATTTGAGTCAGGATATTCATTCCTGAGGATATTGATTTTTTTCAATTCCAAAAAGATAGCATACCGTACTTCCAAAGATGTATTGTATTACAACAAATTTTGTAAAACATAACATAAAAAAAACATTTTTAGCGTACTGTAAAATCTCTAACGTAATGCTCTCGAACAAAACTCAAAAAGTAAATTCCTATTTTAGTAAAGTAAAGTATTTTAGTAAAGAACTATCACGAGCAGAACAATTAGTTAACAATTGATTGGTTTTATATAAAGTTCCTTGCGCATGCCACAAGTTAATTGACAGTTTTTAACAAATATTTTGGAGATGACTCCTTTAAATGAACTGTTTGTTACCTTAGATATACCAGTTTCTCGATCAGCTTCTTTTATCAGAGTTTCAAATTGT
>JAULBZ010004302.1:0-14961 GCA_032360805.1 Neoturris breviconis | reverse complement strand
ATTTGCGGGGCTCCTCAAAGGGGGGGGGGGGGAGGATTCCTCCCCCCCCTCCCCACCCCTCCATGACTTTGGAACGACTAATACGATTGAGATGAAACTTTTTAGAGTTATAGTCTATCACAAAAGGAAAATACCAAAAGTTTAATCCGAAATTCCGAAACAAATATACATTTACATAGGATTTCCCACTTGAAAACAAGTGGTTTCAGATTATGACCCATATTTTTTGATCTACTGAAAATATGATATTAAAAGTAGGTAAGTTTCAGCATCATCATTATCGTGGTTCAGAAGTTACTATAAAAAATGTGGTAGGGGTGCTTGGGTGGGAAGGGGGGGGGGGGGGGCGTAATCCCCCCTAGAATATATAATGCCGGTCCTTTTTACGCCAAGAACAAATTTGAGCGTACCATCACTTATGGCCGTTTTTAACATCTCATAAGGGGAGAAAAGACGGTAAAATAAAAACAGAAGGAAAAGCAAGGTAATAAGTAAAAACAAGGCTTTTAATCATCAATAACAATGATTTTTCTTCAACTTGTTTATCATTCTTCTCAAAATTACAAACACCCACGCTCCGCAAACCTTAAAATATTGATGGAACCATGCAGTAGTGTTGAAACTTTCCAGAAGGTTAACATTTTAGCATAACAATTTCTTGGTGATGTCATTACCCACGATGACGTCATCACGGGAAAAAAGGTGGCACAAAATGAGCCAGCCCATGGGCTTATAATTTTCCATGGGCTTATCACATGGGGGAGGGGGTCTTATAACCGATGAAGACTTGAAAACCGAGGGGGGCGGGGGGCTTATAACCGAGATTTTACGGAATGCACAAAATAAATGAAACTTTATCGGAACTCGATAAACTATATAAATAATTTGGACGAATTTTAAATGAAGCCACTCCATTGATTGAAAGTGACGTCACTTGTCATAATTGGCTTCATTTAGAATGAACGAATTCGCCAAGTGATGATCCATCTTTACTACAAAAAAAAAAGCCCGTTATAGGCGGTAAAAATGGCTGAAAAGGTAACCTTCGTAATTCTAAAAAACTTATTTTACTTTTCCGCCAACGAACAAATTATGTATTATGGAAAGTTAATCGCTGTTCGTGTAAAAAGTAACAAAGCCGAGTCAAAGTTACATTTTACAAACATCTATTTAGATTGTATCAATTATTTGTATGTTGAAAAGTATCCTATATAGCAAATACTTGTTCAAAGTGCGCAATTAGGGATTTAGATAATAAATAATAAATATATACTATGCTGTTTATGGGACTACTAACCTTTTTAACTTTGAAAGAGTAAAAGTAAATCACTTAAATAATAACTTAATCGAACAGCACTTAACCCTATTAGGGCTAGGCTTTTCACGGCTCTGTAAATCTAGGGGGGATTCGCCTCCCTCCTCTCCATGCATAACTTCTGATACGTTAATGAAATATGTATGAAACTTGGTCAGGTTATACTTTATTCTTATCTGAACATTTCGGTGCGAGGATTTTTCTGCTGACGTAATAGTTGTTTTGCTGACGTCATTAAATGTAAGAGCACCTGTAACCAAAAAAAACGTTTACCAAAAAACGTATACCAAATCGTTTTTCAGTAAATATAAGAAGAATAAAAAATTACCATCTGTTAAAAGTTTGGTTACCAAGGAAAAATTCTCCCTAGTTACCAATTTTCAAATTAGATTATCCAAATAGAATTTAGGAATAGTCACCCCCGAATAGAGTTAAAAAAAACAATACTCATGAACTAAAACAAAACGAAATAAATGGAACATTCTCTTAACAATCGTTATAAAATGATCAATATTGCTCCTAAATCACTCCAAACTTTTATAAACATTTTGATCTACAAAAGAGGTATTTTTCAAGAAGTATAAATAAATCTGAAATACAGCTTGAAAATGAGAAAAAAAAACTGATTATTGGATCACTTATCACTTAAACTGTAATTTTCCATGACGTAACACATCTGTAACAATGATACAGAGAGCTAGAAATAAGCCGAAATTAGGCAAAGAAAAGTACCTATTTTTGGGTCAAAAATAGCATTATCAAATTTAGTTACATACCAATTTTCATCAGAAACGAATGACTTTTAACTTCTGGCCTAACTATGACTAAAAATGCATTTTTGTGTCAGAATTTTGAAAAAAATGGTTATCAGATTTGAAATCACCATCATTACTTTTAGCAGCCAATACCTCGCTTTTATGTGTTTGGGAATAGGTCTATTATTGGTTGAATCAAACGATCAAATGATCAAATTGTGAAAGCAAAAAAGGCATAAGAACATAGAAAGCGTATAATTTGCATATAAAGAAACGTCTGTTCAAAACAAAGCAGAAGAAACATAGGACTGCGTAGAAATGTCTCAGAGAAATCAGTGAAGAGACACGTGGTAGCTATACACGTTTTTGTTATGAGAACATAGTTTATAAGAACAAGAGTCTTACATATGCTAAAGATTTAAGAATATGCTAAAGAACGTCGGCTTTTAACCCACAAGGAACTTTCTTTTCTATTTCTTTTTTTTTTGTATAACATTCTTTTTCTTCACAAAACAGATTGCAAATTTTCCGCAAATTGTACTTTTTACTATAATAAAAAATATATCCGATCGACAAACCAGCTGTTTTCATACATCCCTTTAACCTGTCATCGAACAAGTTCTTCACCCCAGCATCGGTCAAAATAAGATATTGCTAAGAAAATCTTTATGGTTACCCTTTCTACGTTACTTACTTGCTCTATCTTACCTGGAGTCCCTGCGTGTTGCGGTATATATTTAGGTTCATTTTTTGGTTGTGTTTGCGGTGTAGGTTCAATTTCTAGTTCTGTTTGCGGTATAGGTTCTGGTTAAATTTCTGGCGTAGGTTCTGGTTACATTTCTGGCTCTGTTTGCGGTGTAGTTTTAATTTCTGGTTCTGTTTGCGATGTAGGTTCAATCTCTGGCTTTGTTTGTGGAGTAGGTTCAATTTCAGGTCCTAGTTCTACTTGTGTTTGCGGTGTAGGTTTTGGTTCTGGGCTTGGCTCCGTTTCTACATTGACTTCCGCCTTTTCCGCATTTGAAACTGGTATAGGTTCGGTTATACCTGCAATTGATAGAACGACTACTGAATACGGGTCCGTACTATGAATCTGTACATGGACTGTATTGTCATATATAGCAACATACAGTATAAATATGAAGTTATATACGGGTTCGCATTCAGTAGTTTTTCATGCTGCAATAGAGCATATGGAAACTCTTTGTGATGGTCAATATTACTCGTTCTTTTATGCCTTTTCATTTTTGTACTTACTTTACGAATAGAATGTATAAATTCAAATTATTTGTTTTGCAGCAAGATGGTTTCTGATGGTGGAGACCTTCTGATATTCCAAATTTCCTCATATAAATATTAATTTATTCCTAATAAACACGGAGGTTAACTTTTCTTAGTTGTTGATAACATAACCTCCGTGTTTATTAAGAATAAATGAATATTTATATGAGGAAATCTAGAATATCAGGAGGTAACCACCATCAGAAACCATCTTGCTGCAAAAAAAAAATATTTGAATTTATACATTCTATTCGTAAAGTATAAAAGCCCGATATTTTTATCAGTATCATTAAATTTGACTGCGTCTCAGCGATGCTTAATTTCAAACCGCGATTTCCCTAAACAAACACGTTTTTAATATTAATTTAACCTAATTAGATCAGAACAGTTTTTGTCCAAACATCACTGTTTATTAATATTGTTGACTTCAATAGTGTTACATCAATAACACTGTCAGGTAATTTGGTTTGTCATGTAAGGAGTTTATTTTATTTATATGTTTTTTGTCAAATTTTGTATTTTCTGAGAAATCTTCTGCCTGGTGATGCTTATATATATAAAAATAATAAAATAAATTTAAAAAAATAGAGAGCTGGAATATGATTGCAACATATGATAGTTACAATAGCAAAATAAGGGAGTAGATACGTGTTATAAGGACACTGTAGTTCTCCGCTTAAAAACCTTATATTTATTTGTGTCCGTAAGTCTTTTTGCTCCTTATAACAAATGAAGAATTGTGCCTATAAGTCTTTTTGCGCCTTATAGAAGAATACTAGAATCACGTCACCATGTGTTTATACGCAGGGCAATACAGCCTAATGGGAAATAGCTAGTTCAAAGTTAGCAGGTAAGACGGTAGAAGGTTTTTGTTATTTCACCTTTCTGGAATTTTTTTTTTTTTAAAGAATTGTAGCTACATTCGTTTCCCGAGAGTAGATGGTTTTTGATTAGAGAGTAAGTAAAATAAATCTAAAAACTTGAAAATAGTGCTAACTAAGTACTTCTAAGGCCAATGTAAATATGAAACAATATTTCTAAACTTGTGTAATTTGCAGATCAGAAACATGTTTTTCGTTGATCATATCTAAATTCTCCTAATTTTGTATCCTTTTTGTCCCAATTCCTTACATGACAAGCCAAATTACCTGACAGTGTTATTGATGTAACACTATTGAAGTCAACAATATTAATAAACAGTGATGTTAAATGAACAGTGATATTAAATTACTCCACGTACTGCTAAAAACATAAAAAACATAAAAAATATAAAAAAATGAACCGGTACGTGTACTTTATAAATGCTGTTCTGTGATAAAAAATAAATATTTTTTGTCCAATTAAGAAAAATAATCTACTAGACCAGCATGTGTTTTAGATGGTTAGATTCTCGAAAATATTCAAACGTTTTTGTTTTGTTTTTATAAAAGCATGCTTAGAACTTAGAACCCACACTGACCGAACAAATAAAACACTCGCCAAATGTTGGTATATATTATGGAGCCAACTCGACCAAAATCAATGCCTCGATTTCACTTACTGGTATCAGGTTTTAACACGGTGCTGTATCCGTGTGAGAGTGATTCGTTGCAAGAATTCGTTGCGGATGGAAGGACGGAAGGACAGAAGGAAGGAGACCGGATTAGTAAACCAGAATATTAAAAAATAATAGTATATTTAGTAGCCGTAGTAATAATAATAATAGTAATAATATATTATAGTATTCTATATGACCGTCTTCTCCATGAATGTTTGATATATCCATAACATTAAAACACAGCGTGAAAGACTACTGACTGTGGACACGTATTATTCCATATTCGGAGTGTGTATTGCTATATATGGCAATACACAGTCCGAATACGGAACTATACATGTTCGCATTCAATAGTCTTTCATATTGTCATATCTACCTTTGATACAAAGCATATGCAAAGGAGTTAACAATGTTGGTACCATTACAAATTAATATTAATTTGTTTCAGTCGATTTAGAGATTAAGATCTTTATTTTATGCTTCCTATTCAGTCAGGTACAGTGCACGTAATATAAATTGCTGTGTCATGCTTCTTATTTCCTGTTTTATTTATACTTCTTTGTCTGCAGAAATGAGTTGAAGTGCACGCAACATAAATTGCTGTGTCGTGACATTAATTTAACTATTACCTTGTTTCTTCTCACAATACATCTTCTCATGATCTACTAAAACTGTGACAATAGTCAGACAATTTCCTACTTTGATATGTGTGCTTAAAAATTGTCACTCTTCCACTCTGATTTACTGGAGTTAGTTCTACAGGAACACAATGGCTAAGTTGTAATATTCTAATAAGGCAAATATTATGACATAGTGCTGTGTCTTCGAGTTGTAGAAGCGCATTCAACAATGGGATGAGTGCAAGGGCGTATGTAGCCATTGCCGCAGGGTCACTTTGTGTGGTACCTTCGTCCGACTTTAATTCGAATCCACCGATAAAAAATTTTCGACAAATATATTACATTTTATGAAATGATTTTAAACACGTTTACTCGTTATTTTTTAAAGCTGACCATAGTTAAATATCTTTAGAGAAGTTTAACTAGAAAGTATTCAATAAATAAATTGCATTTTTTGAAATGATTTTAAACACGTTTACTCGTTTTTTTTTTTAAGCTGACTATAGTTAAATATCTTCAGGAAAATTTAACTAGAAAGTATTCAATAAATAAATTGCATTTTATGAAATGACTTTAAACACGTTTACTCGTTATTATTTAAGCTGACTGTAGTTAAATATCTTCAAGGAAGTTTAACTAGAAAGTATTTAGCGATACAGACGTTGTGATTAAATTATTCTCGTATCACATCTCTCTTATGATAGGTCATACAGTACAGAAATGATGCTAGTGTTTTGTTTGATGTTTATGGTTGGATCTAGTAAGTAATATTTTTGTTATTAGTTTCGTTATCTGCAAGGTAAATTGCCACAGTTTTTTTCTTTTCCTTTCTTCAGATATCATATAACACTTCAGCCAGACGTTGTCGGATCAATTTCAAAACAACTCAACTTTGCTTCAAGGTTTTTAGCCTTTTATCCGAAGTAGTGTCCCAGGATAATAAACATGATAACAATGGCACTTTACTATCTCTAGGGTTTGTGAATGCAGATAATTGGTTAGGGGAATAGTCGAATAACTAACTTATTCTAACTTATTCTATAATTAACTATTGTTACCGTCTAGTTTAGCTTTTTATGTTAATGTTGATTTGCTAAAAATTAATAAGCGAGAGGGGAGTTAGAATGAGAGCGGGAGGGGAATATAAAAATTCTAAAAGTTGTAAAAAGGACTCTATTTTTAGGTGACGCCATTAAGTGTTTTGTTGATGAAAGAGGTAACCATTCATTCACCAAACCAGTAAAAATCGTAACATGTCAAGGACAATGCGCAGCTATTACAGGAGTTATTAAAATGAATAATAATTCAACAACAGTTATTGGTAAAACTAGAGTATGTTTACCTACTGCAACTTGTAATCCTTGTAGATCTGTAACCACAAGCCTAAATGGAACATTCCAAAGCTGCAATGTAAGTTTCACTCACACGACCTGACTTAATAGCTTTTTAGTCTCTGATGCGTTCGTATATACATGTTTTTATATAAGAAACTTACGATTTGATTTGACAAACTGCAGTTGTTTCCTTTTCCTCGAACATTTTGAAACTCAAGTTTCTAAGTTGCAAATGAAATTCTCAAACCAAAAGAAATCTACAGAGGAGAGTACAGAGTCAACGATCTTGCCATGGATTGTTTTTTTCGTATCTAAGAATCTAATCCTTTGCAAGTTCGTTGATCTAACACACTTGCCAATTTTAGTTATCTAACCCAATTGATAAGGTTGGTTTTGGAGCAAAGTTTGGAGATGGCCCCTTAGGCTTAGGTAGAGCAAAAAATGTATAAAAACCTAATAAAAAATACGAAATGAAATAATTCTCCACGTATTCTGTTTCTGTGACAACTAAAGAAGTGTTGTTGGTTTTTTATCGAAATATTAGAAAATACACAAGACTTACATGTGTTTTAGAAGTTGAAACCTTGAAAAGATATATGCTTGTTTCTAAACATTTGCAAATTTCAGCTTTGTGTTTTTTATTTTTTGACATACATTGAGTGCTGCTTCTTATAAAACTGTTTCTTATAAATAAAACTTGTATCGACAATACAAACTAGAGCCCCGGATACTTCCGTATATGTCTACAATACATTATCTGTAGCAACATCCTGTTTGTTTTCAGGTAGTCACGTGTTATATTTGGATTTGAATAATAACCAAACTAGACGTTCTTTTATGAGAAACCGCTTTCTTAGAAGCAGTATTGAAATTAGGTAAAAAAATAATAAGCACAGAACAAAAATTTGCAAACGGTCAGAAACAGCCATATTTCTATTTCGATATTTTAACCTATAAAACACATATAATTATCGTGGATGGTTACTTATTTGGACAGAAAGTAGAAATGTTAAACGAACCGTTTCGTTTGGTTTCAGTTGGTTTCTTATTTTTAGCTCCTCTTTTTTTAGGTTCTATTTAACTCTTTTTAAGAAATAAATAAGAAACTTGGGTTTAAAAATAAATGGCAAAATTAAGAAACACCAGTTCTCATAAAAAAGGTTTATGTCAAAAATACGTATTAACCCTATTAGGCCAAGGCTTTTTAGGGCTCTAAGAGCCTAGGTGGAGGGAGCATGAGGGCTTCCTCTCCAAAAAATCTGAACGGCTGCATATTTTTCTTTCAGGTTTACACCAAAGTTATTTAAACTATAAACTACAATTTAACATAAAAATATTTAGCAGGTGCTCTATTGTTTCATATTTAATGACGTCATAGCTTATCTTGGGTATGGCATTCATATTCTGTAAGAATAAAATGTTTTGACACAAAAACTTGCCACAAGTATCTTTTTATGTAAAATAAACATCAAAAACAGATTCAGCATGGATTTCAAATCCAACATTGTGTCATATGACAATTTTTTTTTTGGTGTACTATTGATAATAACCGTCAATAGTTATTTTCATAAAACAATGAAAACCAGGCGTTCAGTGTTTAAATTAGATATGTTAAAATGCAATAACTACCTATGTGCCAAGTGACTTATGAAAAGGTATATTGCGCCATTTCTCTGGTTGCACGTCGTTAAACCATCTAGATGATAAAGGGCGACGCTGTAGGGCTATACTAGATTTGAAGAAGGAATTCATTAATACTATTTTAATCAATTTCTTGTGTTTTAGGAAAAATGTTGTAACACAGACAATTGCAATACAATTCAATTCGGAGATTCGGTTAAAGTGTCCGGTACAAACATGTTTTTAGTATTTGTAAAAATATTCTGATATAGTAAAGTGACTCACAAATAAAACTTGATCATCTCCTTACAGTGCTGTGGAGGCTTGTGTGCTCTGTTAAGTAATAATGGCGGAAGATCAACTCCAGATAGGTCCAAACCATGCCAGAAAGGTCAAAGAGTTACAACAAGATTAATAATGATCAACCCCCTGAACTTCAATAATAATAATGCTAATAAAATAAATCCCAAGCATTAAAACTCCGGGTGTTGGAGATGTGGCTACCAAAAGACTGTGCGGTAGGTTCTGGCATCAACCTGTAAGACGAGGTAAAGACGCTAGAACAACGTTGAAAAGGTTGTTCTAGCGCCTTTACTGGGGAATTTAAACAAGTATTTGCCCATTCATTTTGTAGAGTTTCTAAACTTTTATAGGCAAAGTAATTCAATGCTATGCTGCTCAAAGTGGGACACTCTTAACAACACCTGAACGAATTATTATGTGTCCATACAACTGTTATGCAATAGCTGGAACCATAACATTAGGGCAAGAGTCAAAAGAATATACACAAAAGACACGCGGTTGCAGCAATACATCAAAATGCAATCCATGTCAAAATGTAACAACTAGTTTAACAAATGGGACAATACAAAGTTGCAATGTAAGGACCATAATTTTACTACCAACTATTTTGGCTTATATTATTCTCTGCAGTATCAAATAAGTTCATGTATTCTAACTTCACGTTATCATTATTCATCCCCCTAACCCACCACTTATTAACATAAAATTGTCTTAATAAGTGGTAGGTGGAAGGGTTGAATAAGAGCGGGGTGGCAAAATTTAATAAGCTTCTCCCTGCTGATTTAATATCGCCGGATATTTAGGCACGGTAATCAATTCGAAGCGCAACTACGTCATGTCATTGTTCTTTAACGCCTAACCCTATTTGAGCCGGCGACGGATTCTGCTAGTCTCTCGGGTGAGTTACGGCACACATCAGTTCTAAATGTCGGATTTTCGTTTGCACTACCAGCAATAATGTGAGCTATTGGATGTTTATTTAAAATGGGATATTTCATCCACCAATATCTTTAACCTTTCGTTAGTATGTCAGGGTACCCCCAGGGGGCAAAAGGTCACAAAAGTATGATGCAGATTTTTAAATTATGTAAGAATATACCTCCTGAATAATAATTTTTGTTATGTTACTTTCACAGCAAAATTTAAAATTTCAGGGATTATACACCATATGAATGAAGGGTTAAAAGCTGTTAAAAGTGGGAATAAAATAATCCAAAGCAGCATTTTTACCACCGTCATTTTTCCATAAAATTTCAAATGTCCGATAAAATATCCGATACTATAAGGTGGACAAGAAAATACACTTTTAAAATCAATTACTCAATTATCGAACATATATAGTATTCGTCAAAACGGCTTTTGGTGGACTAATTAGAGGGGGTGGGGGGAGGGGGCTAAATCGAGTATTTATAGTAACTTAATAACTGTCGAAATCCCAGTTATTTACGTGTCCACAAAGTAAAATACTGCCGCATACGCAGTCCAGATACGGGAGTATACGGGACCGTATTCGGTAGTCTTTTACACTGTGGTGGAATCAACTGGCGATTTAACAGTTAAGTGTGAAATCGACTGTCTGCCAGATTACCATGAGGTCAAAATATTTGCATTTGATATGTTTTGTATTTACAGGAGGAATGTTGTGCAACAAATTTATGTAACACGAAAGCATTTGGAGAAAAAGTGCCAGCATCAGCAGTTGATATACAAAGTTTCATTATTCTTAATATATTCGCAATACTTATCTCGATAAACTTGTTTTAAAAGCATTATCTGCAGACAATAACTACTCTGTAGTATCGAATAAACGGTGGGGGTCAGGGGGGGAAGGGAGGCGAGGGTAGAAGGTAGAAATTCTTCTAAATTTATTAAGCGGTGGCGTTGGAAAAATTATACGGGTGCTAAATAAACGAAATTGACATTATTTAAGTGTTTATGAAATTGTGAACTAGCATTTTATTATATGAAACGGTATTTCAGTTATCTATCGAGTTGACGATTTCATGTTTCTGTTGTCGATTTCTTAAAAGTTAATAAGCGGGGGGTTGGAATAAGAGCGGGGGGAGTTGAAACATTTTCCAAAAAATAATAAGCGGGAGGGGGGACGCTTATTCGATACTCTAAAGTACAGATGACAACGGTATAAGGTTGGATGCCATTTATCTGTTGTATTGCGTACTGATTACTTCATATAATTATTGAATTAGCTACACTGGCAAACAATTATACCGCTAAACAAACGTACTTTCCAACTTTGAGATATGTAACCAGTGTACCTGCATTATCAGATTTGTAAAGAATAAGTATGTATCACTGGGCACACGACGTCGTTTTGATGACGTTTTGACGTTGGTCAAGCATGGTATGTCAGCATGGATAATGACACTTTATATTATTCAGCGTATCTTAAAAAAAATATATATCTTTTTTTATAAAATTATTACGGTAACTCGTGTATTCTCAGCTAAAATATGCCACACAACGGTAACTTGTATGGTAACTCGTATGGTAACTCGTTTATTTTTTTGAAATAAGAGTATGCAGGAAGGACTCTTTAATAAATTATAGATATTATCTGTGTATAATTTTCCCTACAGCTTTGTAGAAGAAACATAATGCTGTGATAGCATTGTGTATAGATAACTATTCTGTTTTTAGGCATCCATTACCTTTTTTAGCTACAGTATTCTGTTTGTACATATCAACCGAGCATTTGTTTGTTTACATTTCATCTAAAAATTATATTTTGGATATACCTTGAAAACACCACATTTCGTTTTGGTATATATTATCTAACAAACGCAAGTACTGGTATAGGTCATCGCTGGAAACCGCAAATTGGTGTTTTAAATGTATACCCAAACATATTCATTCACATCTTCTGAAAGAAGGCAATAAGACACTGTGAAGAGACTTTGTTATGTGCTATGTGTAAGAGAAGCCACATGGCACAATTTTTAAAGAAGTAAGACTCCTGTTTTTATTTCTCTGCTATAAGTGTTTCTATGTATTTTCTAGCTATCTAGCAGTGATTTATTTAAAACATTAATGTTTATACTATAGCAGGTGCTATTTCAAAGTTTTTGAAAAAATTAGACAATTGTGAGCATAAATTATTGATAGAATTCTCAAGATATCTCCCTCCCCCACCTCAATGTTGATTTCCCGTATGTACACACCAAATATGAAGACCAACATTGAAATTGAAGGAGTGTGTTTTGGGAGAGGAGGTATGTAAATTAAACATCCATATCATTTGTAATAATCAAAACTTTATTTAAGCGCATATATTTTATATTTAATATTATTATAGTATGAATTTTGCGCATAACAAATCAAGTTTACCAAATTTGTAAAGTTTTTTGGTACCTCTGAATTCAGTATTAGAGGTTTCTTAATTTTGATGGTGTCTCAATATTATTTTCTTTTAACCATATTCATTTTAAGGGGTGGAATCATACAGTTGTTATGTTCATTAAAGTTAGTACTAACACCATACTACGTATCATGGAGTAAAAACAAGGTATTCCAGAGATCTTTATGGGAAGAGGAGGGGTGTCAAATGTTTGCGTGTAAAGTTGCCGCACTTTTTTGTGTTAGGATCCCCCGGGCCGTTCAAGTTATTCTCTTCTGATTTCAGTTTAAAGATGGCGTCAAAATGAACGCACGTTTTATTTCTTATGCAATCTCCGTCGTTCTATGGAAAGGCGGAATCCGCTTCCTAGTTTTGAATAGCCAAGAATAGCTTAGCATGAATAGGACTAAACTGGTTTATTATGAAAAAATAGAGTGTAATCTAACAGTTTAGACGTCTCGATTATCTAAACGTAAAAGACACATAATTTGACTTAAAAGCAATGCTTGGGATGTTAGCTTTTGTCCACATGGTAGTCCTAAGATTTACGGAAGCGTATTTGTCATTGTTTCACACACCACAGAAAGAGAACACAACAATTGATAATGATAAGTATTGAACTATATAACAACAGACTATACCTCACAAATCACAGTATAATCACAGCATAATCACAGTATAATCGCAAAGTCTTAAGGTTCCGCGCGAAAGACAAAATAAGACATTACACTGGATGAAATTGATATCACACAATATGTGATGTCAATCTATACCAATGGAATGTCTTCTTTTTGCTTCAGAAAGAATTCTTTGGCTAATGGAAATCAACAGTTCGATAAAACATACGTAAGTATTTTTTGAGGAAAAATGTATATACAAAAAAAAAATAACTGGGATTTTTCTAAACCCAGAACTAATATTATTTTTAAATCAAGTTAGTACCTCATTGAAATTATTTTTAATAATGTGTATCAATACGAGGTTTTCCATTGCGTTATTTGAATAAGCTTTGTTTTCATGCTATCTTAATGCCGAAAAAAACGAACCAGCTGTACCATATGACATTTGCGTTGGAAACAGGAAGCAAGGGTGTAGAAGACGAAGAAATTAAGTTTTTTTTGTTAATGATGGGGTCCATCGCTACGTTATTGCCTTCATTAATGATATTTGTCTTGATATATTGCTTTTCCTCCAAGTTTCTCGTTCTCTTTCTCTTTAAAAATCGGAAGAGAAGATACAAAGGAATGGATAAGAGGATCAGTTTGATTTCTAATTATGTACTGTATATAATATATTAGCTACATCTGAACACAAAATGGGTGAACAAGCTAATGGAAAACACAAGTTTTTATTCTAAAATATTCTAAATATTTTGTCCTGCTATTCCAGGACTTTGTCAAAAATGAGCTAACAATTATTTTTACATCGTGCTACTGTTAAATAAAAGACAGAATTTTTATAATTTTAAACATCGCAATTGATTTAATCCTATTTCTACTGGGATTTTAAGGGCTTCGAGAATATGGGGGGGGGGAGGGGCGGTACATTGTGCCAAATTAGAAAGTAGAAATAGGGTTAATAGATTTCAAAAATAATTCTTAGCATTGAAAAAAATGACAAGGGTCATAATTCAACACGAAGATTTGTCAGTCAATAAAAATAATTTACATTTTATATGTATCCATAAAATATCAAGTATCCGACAAGAGAATCAAAAGACTAATTCTGAATGTTAAAATAAAAGACAAATCAAAAGTACATACGAGTACCGGGCAGTTGTTTTTCCGCTACCATAATAATATTAAACATTACATCATCGCATCAAACTTGCTTCCAGGCTCTTATAATTTTGCATTAATAAATAACCAATTCTAGCCGGCAAACAACCTGTTCAAAGTCAGCAAAATAACGTTGTTCTAACGTTATTTTGCTGACTTTGCACAAGATTTTGCCGGGTGGGTACTATACTAAAAGCCAAAAACAGGGGTTGATTTTAATCATATAGAATATATATACATATATGTATATACATATAATAAATATAATAATATATATATATATATATAATACAGGTGTCTAAGTGACGTCAGTATTTTTCATTCAAAAACATAAAATTTCCCTACATTTTCTCTTGGCATAAAATGTGTGCAAAACCCTATAAGCTTTTGCAATAAATGGTAGTTTACTTTCTATAAAACAATTTGTGCATAAACCTAACTGATATTTGAGGACTAAAAGCAAAAAAAAAAACATTTGAAAAAAGCTCGCCCATATTTTTCCGCCCTGGACTGAAATCAGGATGTGGCTATTTACTTTACGCTTTAAAATTTTCGGATTTTTTTCAGTTTTGCAAATCGTACTAACTAACGTATATACGCTGCCTCTTACTTCAAGTTAACCCTATTCACGCCGGAGCTTGGGTAGCATATTCATGCCCGCGCGGGATGGGGTGGGGGTGGGGGAGGTAGGGGTGAGAATGCTGCGGAACGAACAATGCTGAGGGTTTAAAACTTTGCATAGTTATAGACAATCATAAAAGAATTTCAAAAATTCAAAAAATGTTTTAAATACGTCATTATTTTGGTGTTTTTACAAAAGTTTTTTTTGAAAGGAAAAAAAAATCGATTTCCCCACCCCATTATTGGAAATCAGGTGGTGCAATAAAAAAAAATTAGGTAAAAAAAAAAGGTGTTTCAAACTACATACATATACCTACTATAACACAAAAACAATGTATGAAAAAAATAATTTAACCACCTGTCAAATATGGTGTATAAAATGAAAAAAAACTAGAACATAAGAAAAAAGGGCAAATGTCGTTCCGTAGTCTGCCACACGGGTGAG
>JAULBZ010004301.1:0-14961 GCA_032360805.1 Neoturris breviconis | reverse complement strand
TGATTACATGAAGTTGTAGCTAGTTTTTGATAAAATAATTGTTTATTTGACCCACTTCCTGTTATTTATAAATGCTAGAGTTTTCGAGGTGTGATCTGCAATTGCCAATAGTGAACTTGATATAGATTTTAGAATTTTGACAAAATAGGGTGGTTATGCGACTTTAACGAGAGATGCATAAAAATCATGAATATTTACTGCTTTCGATTGAATTCTCGATACATATAAATGATTCAACAATGTTTATGAATGGAAACAGGCGAATGTGAATCAAAAGACACGGAGTTACTCCTATCGTTATACAATATCGCTGCTCATTTGTAGAAAACAACAACTGTTTTCCATGCGTTATAGTTTTATAAAAATATTTTAGCATCTTCCAACCCAGACGGCAAAAACATGTTCAAAGTCAGCAGTAAAGACGCTAGAACAACGTCGTTCAACGTCTTTACTGAGGACTTTGAACAAGTTTTGCCTGCTGGGAGGATTCCCATCTTTTTGCTCCTACCATTGATTTTCTTTTTTATGTCGCGATGATTTGCTGTTTGTGATTTTAATTTGCTTTTTTGAAAAGCAAATCGTTCTTTTCAAATTTTTAATTTCTGGTGATCATCAGATTATAGAAAAAGGAAAAAGAACTTAGCATTATGTACTACTACTCTGGATTGTTTAGAAATTGAAACATAAATTAAAGGATTTCTTCTACAATGAATAATATAAAGTAATATGTCAACATCAGTCTAACAAGCGTTGAAGCTCGTGGAAAAACATTAACGTAAGTATTCTTATTTTATCACCACTACCTAGCCGTCAAAAACCTGTTCAAAGTCAGCAAAATAACGTTAGAACAACGTTTAAAGAACTTTTTTTTAGCGTTATTTTGCTGACTTTAAACAGGTTTTTGCAGACTGGGTAGCTTATTATTTATTATCACCCGATTTTATTTTATTTTATTTTTTTACGCGCACACACATCTTAAAATACCTTATTTTGAGTGATTTTATTTTCGCATAAGAAAAAATGAAATTAAATATGTCAACAATAGAAGAAAAAGGGCGTAATTAACAGCAATGGCATAAAAACCTTATAAAGCAACTTTTTGAAGGCAGCTAGAAAAATATATAGATTATATATAAATGTTCGCGCACTTAGACAATTTTGCGCGAAAATGCCCGAAGATTTACCTGCGCGAAAATTTATCCTAATTATTGTGAGCACGGTCATTATTTGGTCTTTAAATTGCATACCATCTTTCTTCTTACTATGTTCAGTTTATTTATCTTTGCATAATAACTGTAGTTTGGTTTTATTCTTGTGTATACAATGGAAGAAATTTGGTAATTCGTATAAGTTATTACCTATTACCTATTTCGTTAGGGACTTGGGGACCATCTCAAAATTTCGCTCCAAAAGTAACTTTTTTGTAGGGTTAAATCAAGTAAAATTGACAACATTAAACACAAATGAATCGGTACAGAAGTGTGTTAAGTCAATGAGCTTGCAATGGATTGGTTTCTTTGATACAAAGAAATCAATCCATTGCAAGATCGTTGACTCAGTACTCTCCTCTGTAGATTTTACTTTTGAGACCGTCCCTTAGCTATTTCGTTACTGGAGTAAGCTCTAATATGCTCTGTAAAAAGTACATATGAGCAGCATCGTGATCCTATGTTAGCCTCATCTTTTTCATCTGACTCCTCTTCGGCAATCGCTTCACACCTGATGTACATCCAACTAGGTATTTTTAGGAGAAAAAAATCATTTTTTTCCAAAATTTTGATTTTAAAGTATTTTAGTAGCTGCTTATTTTTGGCAGATTTTGTTTCCGGTGAACGGATATTACGAGAAAAGCGATATTACGAGAAAAGCTCTGTTTCGGGGGCGTAGCGGCTCAAAGACGTTAAGACGCATTTTTATCAGGAATGTAACGTTTGAGAGGAATGTAAATATAAAAAAATAAGGCGAAAAATAAAGTCATTGCTTACTAAAAATGACGTCAGAGGTTAAAAACCAATAAATATCCAGAAAACCGATCGGGGCTCGATGGTCATTTTCAGCCGTCAGATAAGTCAAAATAAATTTATAATTGCGCTAATTCAGCAATAGCATCATTATGACGTCATAAAATCTATAAAAATGTGCAAATTGTGCTGAATTAGCATAATTAGAAGTTCAGTTGGACTTATTCGATGGCTGAAAGTGATAAACTTTCCAATTAACTTTTAAAATGCAGAAGTTTAAACACACATCGAGCCCCGATTGGTTTTCCAGTTTTCTTTTGGTTTTTAGCCTATGACGTCATTTTTCGTAAGCAATGACTTCATTTTTGGCGAAATTTTCTATATTTACATTTTTTTCAAAATATTACGTCCATATAAAACTCCCAAGAAGCGTAAATGAACCTATCCTAAAGAATTTTGACATTAAAAAACAAAATATACTGTAAATTTTATTTTGATTTATCGCAGAGAGCCCTTATACCAATATTTTGCATTCAACAATTGAGTATATGTCAAATTTAGTATTTGGTGTTTCTAGGCCCTTCTTTATAGCACTGTTGGTTAAACTTTTGGAAGAAATTTACTACTGTTGTTTGAAAACGTAAGTAATTAATGACCATAATTGATATTACCATGTTTTATCACGAATAGTTCTACATATGGGCGTAAATGGTAGAACTACGCCCTGTCATATACATTTCAGATATCAACGTTGCATGACCGGATTTTGTTTTGATTCTTCCGTTCTTTGTGAGATGTACCACCCTCCACAGAATGTGTTAATTTCATATCAGATTTAACATTTCCTGTACCATCCTCTTTTACAAAATTTCATAAGAAAAAGACCGCGCTATTAATGTTCAATCACGTAGTATCACGCGAGGACAAAAAGTACAGAGTCAACGATCTTACCATGGATTGGTTACCGAAGAAACCAACCTATTGCAAGCTCGCTGACACAACAACCTTCATCCCTGCTTCAAAATGACGGTTTTTGATAAACAAAATAATTTGGAGTTTTGATCCGGAAATAAATGGAATGAAAAATGAATAGAGTACGCAAGCCTGAATAAAACTTGGACATCACCTGTGGAGGAGCGTTTTTCAGCTTAAACTATACTCAAAAAACACTCATCCACAGGTGATGTCCGGCAGTTATATTCAGGCCTGAGTAGACTGAGTATATGGCCATTCTATAGAAATGTTGCAATCCAAAAACGCAAGTTGAATATTTGTTGAGAGGTTTACATTTCCTTGTTAGGATAAATAAGATTTTTGGAATTATGCGGTTTCAAATTTCCACAAAATCTATTGTGTTTAAATATATGCTGACAGGTTCAAATTTCGCGGTTAGAATATTTTAAAGTTAACAGGTTTAGCTACATTTTGCGGTTAGAATATTTTTATAAGTGTTTGACATAATGGCGCGTGGATAAATTCATTAAAGGAACATGCCATTATGTATGGATAAGATCTTTGATACGAATGTCCCAAGATTTACTATGTCTTTGTTACAAATATTGAAAAATGAAGACCCTTTAAAAGTTAACATTTTAATGTCCGGTGATATCATTTACCCAGGCACCATCAGATTATAAATAGAGGAGCACGGACCCAAAAGTAAGTTGTGTCCATTTGAAGTTCTTTACGGTGGATAAAAACTTGTTCAGAGCCCGAAGTATTTTCTCAGTGGGTTACTTTTTCTGAAAAACATTAGACGTGTGAAACTTTTGTGGAATAAAAGGGCTGAGAATACTTTCCAACTTAATACAACGGGAATGATTATGGTTCATCTATACCAAGGAACCTATCATCGCCAAGATCATCTGCTTTGCAAGTACCAACAAGGAGATCATCTGCGTTAAAAAAACTTGTAAATAACTGATTAAGTAATGACATTTGGCTGGCATTGTGACAATTATATGACTTACATATTTTTTAGAATTTATACACTTTACATATAAATTTCAATAAAACTCTAATTTACAGATCATATAACACCGCCTTGTTGCAATTTAAAGCGGTTTACGTATAGACGTGATACATTATTTAGTTAGACTTAAAACACGTAATCGGTTTGTGTCAAAAAATGAAAAGGAAATGATGGTCGTATTTCGTTACATTTTATTTTACTTTTATCAAAGAGTACATTCAAATATTTAGCCAAGAATACAATAGAAGTAATCATTGAAAGCATTGGGGGTGGAATCAGAAAAGAATAGAGAAATAGGTAGAAGAAATAAGGTAACGCGTATTGGCTTTGCAGTAGTATGTACCATAAGGGAATTAATTTTTGCGGGAATTAAATATCGCGGTTTCGCCGTAACTGATTTGGTCAATTTACAGACTGTTTTGTCGCAAACATCACTTTTGTTCCATAAACATGTGTCCGCACATTTTGAAGAAAATCTGCCAACAAGCGGTAAAATGTGTAGCCGCATGTTTGTGGAATTTATTTTTACGGGAATTAAATGTCGCGGTTTTCGCGGAAATTGTTTGTTTTTTTTCGCAAAAAAATAACAACCCACGAAAAATTGATCGATTATAGAAACGCGAAATTAAAGACCCGCGAGAGATTCCGGTTATAATTCACTTGTCCGAAACCGTATATCCCACCCATATCAAAATTCTAGTATTGCTTTACCGCGAACTCTAAAACTCACGAAAAATTATTAATTAGATGGCACAAAATTAAAACCCTGCGAAAACTAGTCCCTTAAGGTATTTCTAGGAATATCAATCATACCTAAATAGGTGGTTCCAGGTCTGAATATAACTGCCGGACATCACCTGTGGAGGAGTGTTTTTTGAGTATAGTGTTCAGCTTTTAAGGTGATATTCAGGCATAGGTTCTATTGGTTATTTACCCGCGCTTTCTTGAAATAATTCGCTTCGAATGGATGATTCCAGTTATAATTAACTACACTAGCTAATATCAGATGTATTTCATTTGATTGGTGGCTCCCGATGTACCATCTGGAAGATAGATCATTACAGGCTCGTCATGTTGAGATATGTGCTACTATGGATAGGGTTACCAATAGACACATGGATTCCCCATGAAAGTATGAACATGTTAAGTCCAAAATCAGATGTATTGTTCCAGGAATATCGTTGTTGGTTAGGAGTATCTTTGATTTACCTGAATATCAATCTCGATACTCTGATACAAAGGATGTCTTTAATTAAGTCTAATGGCACCAGATTGCCTTAAGTGATTTGTTTTGTTTTCAGAAAGTCTTATTTTTTTTCTCGAAAATAAATCCACACACTTTTTTGGAGAAACTAGTATTCAGAAAATGAATCCACGCAAAGCATTTATTGCTTTAAGGTACTTGGTTCAAGGTTTTCACGTACAATCCCGGGAAATAATACTGTAGACAAAGTGAAATTTTTGCAAAAAAAAGTTTGCAAGAGATCCTAAGATCCTCCCCGTGGTCCTTTTCTACGTTTTGGTTTAACTTCGTGACGTGTAGGTCGAAATTTGTAAAATGTCTCATATTTTAATTCCGCGATTGTAGATCAAACATCCTCGGATAGATTCCTTCGTATGTTCCATATACCTTATTGACCCTTAGTTCGTCGGTCCTTAGTGATGAAATTTGCATGCTTGCGGCGAAATAAGAGACACTGAACTAAGGTCGGCCAAAAATAAGCCGTTTTCAGAAAGAATTCTTTTCAGGGCGTTTTTCCTTTTTCACAAAATAATGAAAACAAGGTTGCTCAAAGTTCCTGCACAAAAAAAGAAGTTATTTCATTGCAACGAAACAATGCCTCGTTTTCATTATTTTGTGAAAAAGGTCACTATTAACTATGAAACTTTTTTCTTCATTAACGAAAGAGAGTTATAATTTAGTAGCTTTCCTTCTTACACTGGTATAAAGGTGTAACTTAATAGAGAAAACTTTCATTTTAGCGAAAAAAAGAGACCGGAGAACTAATGGTCAGTAATAAAGCGAGTTAATTTTATATTTTGTCGTAAACGATTAAAATTTGAAAACAGCATATTTTATTTTTCGATTTTCACCTTCCTATAAAGAAGTTGGACTGGGTTAGACGCTTTCAAACGGTTTCTTTAAGATGACGTTTTATAATAAGGACAAGGAACAGGATTAGCTTAGAATTGACGTAAAAGTATTTGCGACAAAATAAATTGCTGTTTTAGTAGTATGTGTTTAACAACAACTCGCTGTTTAACCCTATTCAGGATGGGCTTTTTAGGGCTCTGAGTTGAGGGGGGAGGAAGGGGGCAAAGTGCCTCTCCTCCACAACTGTAGATGGGGACATGCTATAATGTTGGAACTTTCCAGAAAGTTAGTCTAACACTTTGGCATAATCATTTTTTTGATGACGTCATTAATTATGATGACGCCATCAGGAACAAACATGTAGTGCACAAAAATAATTTAGGTGAAAATAATTTTTTTCCAAACTACATACCAAAATGATTTTCAAGCAAAAATAAGAAGAAAAAAAAAAGATTTTTAAAAAAAAAAAATTACTAACTGCCAAAAATTTGGTTGCTAAGGGAAAATTGTCCTTAATTACCCAAAAAAATAAATTTGAAAGTGATCCTAGATATAGGAAAGGTCCCAAAAATTCAAGACGTAATAGCCATTCGTTCAGAATTTATCCTGAATGAGGTTAAAAAGAGAGACTATTATTTAGATAAGCAATTGGTTTCAGGTGCAACAATGAGATAAAAATAGTTGTATATCTGCATAAAGACCTTTTCATAAAACAATGAAAATGAGGCGTTTTCGTTGTTTGAAGTAAAACTTGTGACAATGCAATAACTTCTTTTGTGTGCAGTGTAACAAAGTCTACATTGAACAACGAACGCCTCGTTTCCATTGTTTTATGAAAAGGTCTATTTGAGTGTTGCTTTGTTAAAATCAAATGTGATAGAATAATACAACATGACCTTATATTATTGTCTATAAATTATATTTCAACATGTATAGATATCCTAAATATGTATGTACCGCTGGTTTCATGCCGTGGCGGTACTTTTGAGGATTAACAGTATTTCTTGTACTGATATTGATATGCTAAGATATACTAGTCTTGATATGCAACATAATCATAAGAAAGACTTGTGAATGTATATACAATTATAGAAACAGCGTGAAAGTCTGTATTACACGCGAAAAGCTTCGTCAGATAAAGTTTCGGTGAGAAAAATTTCGGTCGGATTTTGCAAATTTCGGACTAAAAAGTTTCGAATAACATAGTATAGGTCAAGAACCATTTAAACTGAAATAGAGAGTGGGGATGGGCGTGTTTTGATGCCTTTAGAAGGTCAAGTGATGTAATCATTTAAATGTAAGCATTCAGATAATGCAATAGCAAACGGAAATGCATCAGTTATAAAGTAATAAATTCATTGAAAATAGATATTTCATGCTTTTTCCTACTACGTGAATTTATAAAAAGTAATATTCCAAAATTTTTCAAAACTTGTAAAAATATTAACGAATAAAGCTTCGGATTTTATTTCGTCGGAAACTTGGTCACGTCGAAACTTTTCGAGGGTATCACCATATATGGGCTTTGTATTGCCATATATAGGAAAGCGTGATATATATTTATGAGTATTTTCACAAGTGCTCACGAAAAATTTATTATAAGTTGACCCACGTGAAAAGTGTCTTGAAAAGTGAAAATTTGAACTTTCTAAAAGATTTATTTGAAAATATTGTTTGTATTTGTCAAGCTCGTTCCCAGTCCCTTTTGACTTTTTTTTAAAAAAAAGTCAAAAGGGGCTGAGGACGAGCTTGTGTATTTGTGAAATGGTCTATGTGGCTTACAGTTTGTACCAAATTGACAATATAGACTATCATCTATTATGCAGTTAATGATTGAAAGCCTAGAATGAACCGGAACGCTGGAACCTCAAACATTCTGTAATGATCAATATCTAACATCATTCTTTTTAACGATAATCTCTCCCTAAATTATGGAGATTTGGGAATGGAAATTGTAAACCTATCCCCCCCCCTAGTGTTAAGGAACCCCTAAAAAAAATAAAATAATAATAATTGAAAACTGCGAGAAATTCAGAATATTAGTGCGCTTCATATGCTTTAACCATCCAGAAATTACTTGACACGACGTCATTAC
Organism: Neoturris breviconis; assembly: GCA_032360805.1. Classification (NCBI taxonomy): domain Eukaryota; kingdom Metazoa; phylum Cnidaria; class Hydrozoa; order Anthoathecata; family Pandeidae; genus Neoturris; species Neoturris breviconis. Next base: position 6,838 of record JAULBZ010004301.1, on the reverse strand, counting down.
TTAGTAAGAAATATTGTCAATAATTTAATATTTTAACAAGGAATTAGACCGGTGTGTAGTTGTAGCTAAGCTTTAGAGACCTACCACGACTATACGATAAAGTCGAGGGAAATCGGGTAATCGGAAATTAAAAAATCTGGGGAGAATGCATGAAAGGGTCAACAATCTGGTAATTGATTATTTTTAACAGTTTTTAACGTTGTTCTAGCATCTTGGGGACTTTGGACATGTTTTTTTCTTCGTATCGCTTATGGTTTCATGTCCATGCTCATCTAGGGGTTAATGCAAACCTCCAAATTTCTTATTTCTAACGGTTAAAAGTTAATTATGATCTAATTAATGAATTAAAACATGTAATTTACTAATCAGTCAGCTTAATTATCGTCATGTATATGTACAATATCACGAGATTTTGTTGCTCAAGTTGCTGAAGGGTTAAACTAAAAGCTTTAACACTACAGCCAGTGGGCAAAAACTTGTTCAAAGTCCGCAGAAAAGACACTAGAACAACGTCGAACGACGTTGTTTTACCGTCTTTACTGTTGACTTTGAACAAGTTTTTTCTCACTGGGCAGAGTAGTGTTTAAAAATGAGTAAATATTCACTGTGGTTGATTGTTTCTTGAGCGAAAGTAGTGATTGAAATAAGGGGAAATAATCATTGTGGAGAAGTGATTATCGAGCATAGCTTCAGGCTTTGTAGCCTGATGCTATGCTCCAAAATCTCTCCGCCATAGTGATTATTTGTTCTTATTTCGATCACTGCATTCGTGCCAATTATTCATGATTGACTCTTCGATTTTAATAGGGGCCATTCTAACCTCGTATACATGGCTCAAATTATATTTCAAAATAATTTATTTTGGCAAGCCATAAGCTTTGGAGATACGACATGGTGGCCACTAAAATTTTACAAAAAAAATCAAGGAAATCCCAGGACATTCAAGAACAATTTTTCAATTTATCCAGGACATTTTACTCGAAAATCCAGGACATTCTAGGACATTTTATGAATTTATCAGGACACTCCAGGGCATTGTGATGTCATTTCCTGTGTCAAGTGGACATTATCATGTTCCGTTTAAATCTGTGTAAAATAACATTTGAAAAAGAATAGCATATTATGTTTAAAGTGCGATTGATGTCTTAATATAAAAAAAATCCAGGCCATTCAAAACCTTGAAAACGATCTTGTTATTGTTTGGTGCAAGATCGTTGGCGGATAAATAATGCAGATAATACTCGGGTGTGGGCACAACGATTACGTCGTTGTAGCTAATAACAGTTTGACATTGATTACAATTGTTTAAACTTTGTGTTTTCCTAAATCTTTCAGATCCTTAAAATATGAATAAATACGCTAAACTTCTATTTCAGTTAACTCTCGATAAGTGGAACCCTCATAGACCTCAAATTAGTTCCACTTAGGGAATGTTCCACTTTACCATAATAAATGGTTGAAGGGACCCTAAATGTTTGGTTTCATTCAGTGAGAGTTCCTCTTATCCCAGGGTCGAGATTCTACAGTATTTCAAAGAATAAATCCAGGAAATAAAAAATCTTGTCTTTGAGTACAGCGTAAAACTCGTGCAGTTTTTAGCGCGTGTGTAATTCACAAGTTCAAATTAAAAATCCTAATTTAATTATATGCAAGTTATCCATATATCGCACGTGCGATAACTTATATAACACAGGAGAAGTGTGATATATTATCAATCAAGAATTTGATTGGCTTCTTCAGATAAGAAACCAACCAATTACAAGATCGTCGAATAAACACTCTTCTATACAATTACGCTTATGTATATAAGTTGTTATCGTGTCATTGAAATATCTCATTGGAAATGAAATGTTAATAGCTGTTGTAGTAAAATGATGAAGTTTATACAGAGCATACCTATGGTTTGTTGTTTCTTATTTTATTAGTTTGTTTATGTCTCAAACTTGTCCTTAACACCACTCAGCACTCAGCTCTAGAGAAAATCCAGTGGGCAAAATCTTGTTCAATGTAACGACGCTAGGACAACGTCGTTTGACGTTGTTCTAGCGTCTTTATTGCTGACTTTGAACAAGTTTTTTTGCCCACAGAGGAAAGCTAGACCCAATGTACACGTGACGTTTTTGAGCATAAAAAAGACGCTGTTTTAACGTTAAAACATCAAAACAACGTCTATTTTACGTTAAAAAAATGTCATGCGCCGGACGGGGAGAGATCGGAAAGTGTTTATTTGTTTATTTCTGTGTCTTTTTGTTTCGATTATTCAGTACTTTCTTTGTTATCTCTACAGAAAAGATGTTGAATAACAGAATGTTTTCTTTGGGGTACGTATCTATTCAGCAAATAATGGAAAATCTGTGACGTCATCTAATAAAACTAGCCGTCGATTGTCCTTAATTACCGTATAACAACCGTACGTTACCGAAACTTGCCGTTTTGATTCAGACAACAGCCTTCCCTAGGATATCAACTTGTTTACGCAAATTTTCTGCTTATCGGCAATAACCGTTGTAATAAACGATCTTTTGATTACTCTAATCGTCTTTTTCTTACAAACAATGACGGGTAACGCGGCATACCGCAAAATTATATATCTTATTTTAAAGTTGATGTGTCGTCAGATAATCTGCACTTGGCATGCCGACGAAAAATAGATCATTTTTATATGACGTCATTAAGAAAATAGGCTAGCAACTTTTTACCTGTCACTCGCTTTTTAAAACAACTCGCTCATTCTATTCTAGGAAACAGAGTAAGGGACCATATCCAAAAATCTTTCCCAGGGAGGAGTGTTGAATGAAAGATCTTCCAATTGATTGGTTTCGTCTACCGAAGAAACCAATCAATACCAAGCTCATTGACTTAACATTCTTCTTCATAGATTAATTTTTCTCAAGTTTATTGACTTTGACTTCTTGAAAGCTGTTAAAATATCTGCTTTCTGAAACAAATTTTGGAGGGTTCCTAAAGAAAAGATTGCATTTGAATGGTTACAGATTTTAGATGTAAATGAGAATTACTAAGAACGAGGTTGCTCCGACATTGTATGTCCACGGCTAAGTAATATCCAATGGGCAATAACTTGTTCAAAGTCCGCAGTAAAGACGCTATAACAAAGTCGAACGACGTTGTTCTATAACATCTTTACTGTTGACTTTGAACGAGTTTTTGCCCACTCGGTATGTTCTTTGGTAAATTTAGAAATCAATTAGTTACAAGATCGTTGACTCAGGGCTTTTTTACTTTCTTTAAAAAATATCAATAAGCCCGGAGTTGTAAGAACACCGCACATATAAACTCGCCCGATGTACCCTTCAGGTTTTTTCTCTATATGTGGGAACGGCGTGTAGGAATGCTGAACACCGGGTCCAGTGTAGCTCTGTATCCGGACTGTGTATTGCCATATATTGGGATAGAGCTATACGGGTCCGTGCTTTTGGGATATTACTTCTTAATTCATGATTTACGATGTCTTTTAACAAACTTGTTCTCAGCGCTTCTTGTCTCTTTGATTTTTTTCTCGGGTAAAAGAGACAAGATGCGCTGGGAACGAGTTTGGTCTTTTAAGTAAGTATATAAAGTTAATACACCTTCCCTTTAATTACAAACTAATTCAAACAATATCCGTTTATTCTTTATCACTTTATCGTGATATAAGAAAAGGGGAGGTATACTTAACCAACGCGTGATCAGGGCTTATTTATCCCATAATAAAGGTTTAACGATATAAGATTTCTTTACACGGACGATTAAATGTTTTGTAGTGTGGACCACATCGCGAAGGACTACCCCAGTGGAAAAAAACTTGTTTAAAGTCAGCAATCAAGTCACTAGAACTACGTTGAAAACATTGCTCTAAACGTTGTGCTAGCGTTTTTACTGCGGACTTTGAGCAAGCTTTTGCCCACCATTAGACTCGCGTTTTGATGTTTTGTCGCTGTTGATCTGAATGTTGTGTGCTTACTGAGTTAATACAATCCCAATTGGCAAGAAACTTGTTCATAGTTTTACAGTATTGTCCCTAATTTTCGAACACGTTATTTTTCCAATTCCTTGGTTTTTTGAATTAATTCCTTGATCTAGCTATTGAATAACTCTCTAATATTACACCGGATTTTTCGAATTCCCCAATTTTTCAAACACTTTTTCAGTCCTTCGAGAGTTCGAAAAATCGGAGAAGTATGTATGTATAAACTGATGATAGAAAAGTACAAGTAAAACCTAAAGTAGAACCCATAAGCCCAGGGTCCATTTAAGTTTGTTGATTATAAATGGTGATTCCTAGGATCTTCCGTAAATATTCCTTAGTGACGAAATTTTTAATCAACGAAAATATTTTGCTGCCTAATTTTTCATCGACTTTGCTTCTCGCAATTTTAGATTTTTCTATGCAAGTAAAAATAAACAAATGGGAGTTTATTTCACATTCGTATTTATTTGAAGCTATATTTTTGGATTTCTAAAGCGTGCGAAATGCTAAATTATAAACGACTGCGCAAACAAACATGCCAAATAAGATTGACAGATCAATTGCTTGGCAATTCAACAATATCTAAGTGTTATAAGGCATAAGTAAATACGTGAATACTTGGTCAACGATTAAAAAAATCAAACTTGCTAACATAATGACTTTTCTTCGCCGTTTCAGTCACCATCCTTAAATCATGATCGCTTGCTCCCATATCGTTCAAATCATGATCGCTTGTCACGTCGTTCAATCATTATCGCTTGTCACATCGTTCAAATCATTATCGTTTGTCACATCGTTCACATCATTTGAGTTTGTTTTTTTAAATTCGGAGATAAACCCTAAATTATATCGTACTAACTCAGTGTGTAAAAATAGCCTTCCTAGGCTACACGCATAGCTATTTGAACGTTGTTCTAATATTATTTTGCGAACTTTGAACATGTTTTTTTCCGGCTGGGCTTAAACCCGTTGATTTTTCTAGTATTAACTTATGATTATCCAGAAATGGAACTTCCAAACGGATTTTTAAATAAAGACAGCGTTTAATCTTAGAGATCCTGCCTTAAGTTCTATACATTATATACACGACGACGAAAAGAGGAAAGTCTTTACAACGGACTCCCATCTGTAAACTGTCATGTAATTCTCTATCGGTCAATTAAAGTACTTAATATGTTTCCGATTTAAACATAGCTATTTTGTACAGGATTTGTATGAATCTTATCTAATTATCTCGTAATAAATAGCTTCCTCAGCGTACATAAAATAGGGATGACTTGAATAACTATGTAACCGTTTGTCAATTTTAATTGATAGGCAACTGTTATGTACAAAAGAGTATAGGGGGTTGACGTTCGTATCTATTTTAAAGGAAAATTGTAGGACAGAAATAAAATACTAAGAGTTATCCTTTGTACACTCTAGGATAGCATAGTTTCTTGTAGCTGCTTTTTATGCAATGATAATGGATATCAAGTAACGTGAGCAAACACTTGTTCAAAGTCTGCAGTAAAGACGTTAGAACAACATTAAAAATGTCTTTACTGCGGACTTTGAACAAGTTATTGCCCTAGGAAGTATGTTTATATATATAGAGATAGAGATAAATGTATTTCAATTCGTACCAGTGTAAAATGACAGAACTTTAAAAATCTTCTCGCGTTTAGATAGGACAAGTAGAGGTTGATATAAACAATTATACGATTTTACCATTTCGATTTTGTTCCTAAATAATAACAAAAAATGCTGATATCATCATTTCGAAAGTCACGTGATGAGAAACATCATTATTTTTGGGATAAGAAGGATTTTTGGAAATTAACACCTCCTCTTAAAGAAGTAAGTTTCTTAATATAATTATTTGGTTGAAGATACCGCATCCCAGTGGACATATACTTGTCCAAAGTCCGCAGTAAAGACGCTAGAACAAAGCTGAAACCGTTGCCCAATGGTTTTTACGGCGGACTATGAACAAGTTTTAGGCAACTAGAATTGATATTAACACGATTCTAATGTTTTACCTGGGGATTCATCGTGTAAATGTAGTGGTCGAAGGAGGAGTATTTTATTATAGCTTCAGGCTTTATAGCCTAATCACTCCATAGTGATTATTTATGACCGAAACAATGGTCACACTCTTTTTAAACACCATCATAGTGATGTTTCTATTTTGTTTTAACGTCGTTTGTCCTTTGTGTGAAAGGTTGTATTGTATATAGCACATGCATGCTTACGACGAAAACATGACCAGCGAAAATATGGAATTCAAACTCGTGCTGCCCTTGTTTCCTGTGTGTTTTCATCCGCCGAAGGACAAAAAAATCAGTTTGATCTTTAAGGGTGATCTCTGGGATAATATTCTGCTTCTAGGCTTACGAAACCGTACAATGTTTTACAAGTTTTACAATTCATACTCGATAGGGTATGATGTGCTGTGCACCTTCGAACATCACTGTGGTGTCAATGCTGGTGGTTCCATCCCCTCCCAGGAGCGCTTTCAAAGCAAAATTTTCAGCTAACTTGCGGTGTGAAAACACAATTTCAGTTTGGTAGAATATGAGCCGACGAAATATGGGCCAGTTAAGTTAGGGCTGACGAACGACAGACGAATAACAGGCTACAAGATTAGAATTGGAGAATAGGGTCCTCCTACATTCTTTGTACATGCGAAGTAGTAACTAATGATGGAAAGGAGTAGTTTCTACCCAGCGGTCAAAAACGTGTTCAAAGTCCGCAGTAGAAGACACTAAAAACACGTTTTGATGGTTGTTGTAACTTCTTTACAGACTGTGCAGACTAAAGGCCGTTTTCCATTAGCGTAAAATTCCGCGCGGAATCCAAATGAAGACATTCCATTGGTAGAAATTGACG
>JAULBZ010004300.1:0-14962 GCA_032360805.1 Neoturris breviconis | reverse complement strand
ACATAATTTTACCTTGAAAAAGGTGTTCCAAATATTTATTTGAACTGAAACTTTACCATCTTAATAAAGACATATTTAAAACACTGACGTATAATGTGTGTATGCAAATCATATTTATGTGCTTAGGTTTAACTTTCAGTCGGTTTGGTGGGCTACTTTCAATACCGTACTTTTAATTAACTGTTAACTTTAACTGTTCCTGTGGCATCATAGACGTTAAATCAAAAAATTAAATGACTCACGTAGAGGTGAGTAGCCTTTGTAATTCCAGTGACATTTATGAAGAATTATCTGATTGTTGGACTAATGATTCCATCCTATCCCAATCAAACTTTTGAAGGCTGCTATAACTGTTAGCCAGAGTATTCTGCAGCCGAACTGAGAAAATGTTTCTGAATGGACTGTCAAATGAATCGTTTGATTCTAAGGCAAAACAATGAGGAAAATTTAGATAGAAATGTGTTATGAGGCTTCACCTTCACAACACCGTCTTTGTACATACAATCAACTACCTATATTATTATTATTATGCATTGTTCCATTCCATTAAAGACAGGCTATACTATGTTATCCAACAAACTTTCCCTCTTTAGTCATATGTTACATCTTTTTCTAGTTTGTCTCATATTACAGACAGACCATAAAGTAATATCATAATTTTTAAAATTCGTAAGCCAAACCATTTTTGAAGAGAAACATCCTTTTACTTTCTCGGCATTTACGTTATTGTGTTTACAAAAGTTTCTTGCCAACAGAAAGTTTTGTTTAAAACTAGTTTGTGCATGCGTAATTTTATTTGACCTGTTTCTATGTATTATTTTTTTCAAAGGTTTACTTAGCACTGATTATATGTCGTTAGCTGCTTCATAAGTTTTTAAATGGCTTGAAATACCATTTACCATCCATGATGTCATACATTCGGCGACTCTCCATTGCAAATTTTGTTTTTATTTGTGACCAATTAGGTGTTTTTAGGGCTCTCTTACAACTATTTTACGTAAAATAACTGCTACTAATAGAAAATATTTATCATTTATATTCAAAATCAGTGAAATACTTCTCCTTTAAGGTTTGTAATTGCCACCACAAAAGAGTAAGGTTTGTATTGGTCCATTGGTTAAAATAAGAGCAAATAATCAATATGGAGGAGAGGCTTTTGAGCATAGTTTCAGGCTATAAAGCTCAACAATTCCTCCCGAATGCTTATTGGTCTTGTTTTGACTGCTGTTTATCAATCAGATAAAAACTCTTGTTTCAGGCTAATACTATTGAAGATATTGACAAGAGAGCATATTCAGCTTTCTTAATTTATGTTATTGTATTGAGGCTCTTGATAAAATCTACAGAGGAGAGTACTGAATCAATGATCTTGCAATGGATTGGTTTCTTCTTTCCAAAGAAACCAATTTATTGCAAGTTCATTGATCTAACACACTTCTGTGCAGATTCATTTTTGTTGAATTTTGACAATTTCTGATGATTTAACCCAAACAAAAAAGAAAAATTATTAGAAATTCCTTACTTTGTATTGTGTGAATAATGTTTCCTTTTGTTATAAAGAGAGGTTCTACCATTGAGACAATATTCACGCTTTAAATATTCATATAAAAATATCTCACATAAATTAAATACTCGATTTAGCACCCCCTCCCTCCCCCCTCGAATAAGAGTCCTCTAAATAGCCCCCATCCCTAAAAGCCCTCATATTTTCATATGCAGTGCCTACTCAAATATATACTACAATAGATAAAATATTCTGCTAACGATTGTTGTATCCCTCCCCTTGAATTAACCCCTCAATAGTCATTTTGTGGGGGGGACTTAATTGAGTATTTATGGTATTCAAATGTTGCCACTGCACATGTCAGTGACCGGAATATGAGTAAATGGTAAATAATGAGTAAATACTGTGGAAGAGTGATTTTTTTGTAGTCTTAAGCTATGCTCAAAAATAACTTCTCCACAGTGATTATTTACACCTATTTCGACCATTGCGTGGATTAGTTCAGATCATTAAACCACACCAACAAAAAGAAATTTACACTGTAAAATATCTTTCTGTACATGGCAAATATCTTTTTTGCACATGCTCATTGATACAAACCATGCGGATATGATTTTAGTTTGTGGAAATTTTCCATTATTTTCCTCAAGCCCACCTAGTGAGTAAATACTGGTTCAAAGTACGCAGCAAAGAAACATCAAATGACAGGTTTTGTTCACTGGTCAATTTTCATAAATTGGCCTTTTTTATGTTTTCTTGTTTAGTTTGGGTATCAGAAATTATGCTACAACAGGTGAGTTACATAACATTTCTCTGTGTATAATGCCCCATCGACGTATAACTCCGTTGTCACGTGATGCTATTGTGTTTCTATTGTACTACAGACAGCGCAAGACACCGTATAAAGCCCAGGACTTATATTTTGGGGTAAATAGTAGATTGCATTATGTTGTTTTCAGAAGCTGGAGGGATTAAATGATTTTTCATTTGTCTATGTATCATTATTGCCAGAGGCTGCAAGGCTTAAAATAAGTGCCGTTCACCACTGTGGAGCAGAGATTTTTTCACCCAACTTGGCTAAAAATATTCTGAAAAATCTCTCTTCCACAGACCGACAGTTATGACAAGCCCTGGGTTGGAATATTTCATTTACCAGTTTAGTCCATTACAAGTTCGTTCTTATGCCAGTGTTCGAAATAAGAGCAAAATAATCACTGTGGAGAAGGAACGTTTCAGGAAAAAAATAATCTATGATGAAGAGTGTTAAGTCAATCTCCAGCAGAGTGGTTCTCACGTTATTTCTCTATGTATATAGACCCAAGTTGCAATAACCTGGACAATCAAGTGTTGTCTGAGTTAGTTCTCACATTATTTCTCTTTTTCTCTCCGTTTTTTAGACTCAAGTTGCAACTGTTGTTGATTATTATAACAAATGGATGAAGGTATGACCTGCATCTTGACTCTGAATACGTTAACATCATACACAGGGGTTAATCACTGTGGAGGTCTGTGGAGGTCAATTTGACCGAAAATATGCTAAACCCGTAATTAAAGGTTTGCAAAGCGGGAGTGAACTACTATGTTTGCAAGCGAAATTTTAAGGCGTGTGTTGGAAAGCTGGCAGGGAAACACAGGTACAAAACAACAAATGAAATTCCAACAAAATGTTAAAAATGTACCTTTATGTGGCTTCTATGAAACTTTGACTACATTCACACTAATTACATAGGAGACTTAAATTTTTTTGCAATTTTAATTTTCTACAAGATTTTCACCATTAATCTTTATTGGCATCTGTTTTGTATTTTGGGAGAACTGTTTTATATTTTGGAATAGCTTCCTCTATTTCAAAAGACATAATTAAAAAAAAAAGTAAAAAGAAGTATTGTTCTGTTTTAATTTTGAGAAGCTTACTTCTTCAATTTTGAAATAAAGATTAATGTGTATTCACTTACGGGTCATAAAACATAATTACTACATGAGTAAGTTAACGATTTTTTATAACATTAATTAATTAATCTGAGCATTAATTATGCTGAATAGAGAAACAATATTATGTGTATAAAAAATTGTATTTGGAAGTTAATGATTGAAATAAGAGCAAATAATCACTGTGGAGAAGTGATGTTTGAACATAGTTTTAGGCTATAAAGCCTGCGACTATGCTCAAAAATGCCTTCTCCACAATAATTATTTGTACTTATTTCAAACACTGTTATAACACAGTTATAGTCCGGTGATTTAATATATGAGTAAATAATCACTGTGGAGGAGTGATTTTTGAGCATTTCTTCAGGCTAAATCGTCTGAAGCAATGCTCAAAAATCCCTCCTCCAAAGTGGTAAAATCCCTATATTTCGAATACTGGTGTCATATTAGTTTAGACAGTGGGCTATAGTTAATTTGTTCTCATAATTATAATTTATTTTATAGAAATGGCCAACTATTAGCATGCTGGCAAAAGCTAACTTAGAGGTATAATGATATTGTTGACATAGTAGTTTAACACGGGGGACTGCCTCTGGTGTTGTATTACTTCATGTTGTTGTATTACTTCATGTTGTTGTATTACTTCATGGTGTTGTATTACTTCATGGTGTTGTATTACTTCATGGTGCGTGTTGTATTACTTCATGGTGTTGTATTACTTCATGGTGTTGTATTACTTCATGGTGTTGTATTACTTCATGGTGTTGTATTACTTCGTTGTGTTGTATTACTTCGTTGTGTTTTATTACGTCATGGTGTTGTATTACTTCATGGTGTTGTATTACTTCGTGGTGCTGTTGTATTACTTTAATGCAAGAAAACTTTTGCAAGTTTTTCGCCTTTTTTAATTTAACAAATTTCACAAATTTTGGCTTCTAGAATGTGAAACCTAATTCGATAAAAAGGATTTTCAAGGATAATTTGGTGTATTTGATGAACCATCATATCCAACCTTTTTCCCATCCAACAAGTATTTACTAACAAAAGCAAGGTACAAATCGAAATGGATTGATATTGTTTTTTGAATTATTATACCATGGACATTTATTAGTACAAAAAGAAATTCAAAAAGGTTTTTCACTAAAAACTTTTTTTTTTTGCACCACCTGTTTTCCTGTTATGACGTCATCGTGAGAAATGACGTCATCAAAAATATTATTTTGCGAGAATTTTGATTAAGTGTTGATCTAACTTTCTGGAAAGTTTCAACACTACAGCATGGTTCCATCAAAAGTTATTCAGAGTCCGAGCTGAATATGGTTAAAGTTATTTTAATATCGAGTAATACCCAAGGAAAATTTTATACCCCAATTAGCATTACTTGTGGAGATATTAACAATAAAGTAAATCTTGAGAACTGGTAAAGATTTTTACGTGAAATAAAAAGCAATGTTATTTATTTTTCAAGCTCTTCAATGTGAAATCAACTTATATTTTCACCTCGGGTGGGTTCCTTTTAACCTTATACATGCTGGGCTTTTTAGGGCTCCTCAAAGCTGGGGCTGGGGGGATTCCCTTCCCCTATCCATAACTTTGAAACGACTAATAGGATTGAGGTGAAACTTTGTGGAGTTATAGTCACAAAAGGAACCAAATTGTGCTAAATATTTTTTGCTGAAATCAGCATTTTTCTGATGAAAATCACACCTCCACAATTATTATTTTGGTTTTAATTCGAACACTGAAGACATGTTTATATTCATACTTCTATGTTTTATAGGAAGTAAATGAAATGTGGTCTGGACTTGGTTATTACTCAAGAGGCAGACGGCTATATGAAGGAGCACAGAAAGTAAAATATAGTTCACAAGCCTAAATAAAACTGCCGGATATCACCGGTAGAGGAGTGTTTCATAGGTCATGTTCAGCAGTTATATTCAGGCTTGGTTCACTTCTATCAGGAAGTAGGAAATGATCTTTGGATAACAAATGTTTTTAATTTATTTTATAGTCTACAAAACCAGATCAAGAAGTCCCTTGAAGATTTCATGTGAATGAAAACATACTTTTGGTCTCATCAAGTTTAGTGGTTCCGGTCATGTTTCAGGGTCAATAGGATAGTCTGAGGGTTGTATCAGCACCCGTCATATGATAGAATAGGATCTGGAGAGGATTAAAAATAATTCTTACTTTATCAAGTTTCTCTTCTAACTATTTACTATTGAGAGAAAACAAACTAGTGTCCATTCATATAGATGCATTAAAATATGAAAAACGAATACTATTCATAACTGTAAAATGTTCTAAAGTAGCAACTGAAACAGCAAGGGATTCGAAGATGAAAGAGAAAGCATTTGATGCATTTAAGAGTTAGACGACATAGACAACAGTTTATAACATGCCCAACGATGTTTTTGTATTTTTTGATAACCATTTTCTTCTTCTTTTGTCTTCTGTGAATGTTTGTGCCCTCAATTTTCTTTTTAAATAACTCAACCACGAAAGTTTCTTCCTGCAAAACACAAAAACTTTGTGGGTTTTTCTTCCGGCAAAAGTGTCTGACATTTAAAGGACCGTATTTCCTTGTGTTAGCCCATTCCCACACCTCTAATAAGTACCCCAACCACACTCTCATATTAGTGTCCCTCTCATATTAGCGCCCCTCCTAAAAAGGATTATTTTAATAGTTGATTGCCTTTGATTTTTTTTTTTTTTTTCGAATTTTTGAATTTGTTTTGAAGATACCATGCAAATCTTATTTTAGCTTGACTTAATTAATGGTAAAATGCCTCGTTCATCCAAAGAGTTGATAAAAGATCTCCCTGGTGTTGGAAGATATACAGCAGGTAGCATGGGTTATAATAACAGCTGGTCATCACTGCCGAGGAGAGATTTTTCAGAATATATTCAACCAAATTGGCTGAAAATTTTTCTGAAAAATCTCCTTTCCAGTGATGACCAGGTTTTATTATAACCTCTTGGTAGTGTGTTGGATTCTATGTAGGTAACTAGAAAAAAGCAGTGTGGGGAAATACAGTGTCTTCACACTGTCTTTATCTTCCTATATCATTAGTCATTGCGTTGGTAGTGAATATCAGACAATGACATTATTTCTTGCTTTGACAATTGAAATATTTTGGCTGGTGAAAATAAGTCCTTGTTTCACTCTAAACTGTTGCAGAAGTAATAGCATAAATTTTCGGCAATTTTTAATAAAGTAGTTTGAATGTTTTCGGAAACCTGATTTATGGAAATTGTTAGAAGATTATTTGGAATGAACAAAATTTTATTTTTGAGATAAAGATCTCAGCTTTCAAAAAACACTCTTCCACAGGTGATGACCAACAGTTATTTTGAGGCTTGTTTGACCTCTGTGTTTCTTCTTCTGAATCATAACAACGATTATTTTTCTTACAGGTGCCATCGCTTCCATAGCTTATAAAGAGGTAAATATGGATATTTCTAATATACTCTGTTTGGATTTTGAAGTCAAAAAGCCAATTATTTATACTGTTGTTAGGTATATTCATTGCAAAAAGTTAGAACAAATAATCTCTGTGGAGGAGTGATCTTTAAACATTATTTTTGCCATTAAATTATCTTGATGTATTATACTCTACAACTATAACTATTATTCAGTGATCAGTAATAACAGCCTGTGTGGAGGAGAGATATTTGAGCTTAGCTTCAGGCTTGTTTTCTATGTTCTTATTCTGGTTATTCCGGTTATTCCGGTTATTCTTATTAATTTTTATCAGGTAACTGGCGTTGTTGATGGTAATGTAATTCGTGTTCTCAGCAGATTACGATTAATAGGAGCAGATTCTCAATCGCCACTGGTTACTGAGTTGATGTGGTAAGTTAGAATTGCAGTAGCTGAGGGATTTTTGAACATTACTTCAGGCTTTCTAGCATAAAGCAAAGCTCAAAAATCACTCCTCCACATAGTAAAAATTGCGGAGGAATGTTTGTTTATATGACATGATTATTTGCTCTTATTTTTACGACTGCATTCTGTGTTGATTTTTGTTCTTGTCCGTGATAGGAACTTTAATTTGCTGTGAAAACCAAAATAAGACATTGATAAAAATTCTATTGGTAGAAATCATTTTCTACCAATGGAATGTCTTCTTTTAGGATTTGCAGCATTATTACCAATAGAAATCAACTTTATGTCCTAATGTGATGCAGAGTAAAATCATCGGTTGGTTCAGATTCTATTCTTGGTATGTTCTTCCCGAATTCTTTTCAAAGCTGAAAACTTACTAAAATATACTTCTTCACAGGTGATGTCTGACCGTTATTTTGAAGCATGTATGGCGAATAGTATCGTGTTTATAGACTTTCCATGAATTAATTTCGTTTAAGTTCGTATATAGTTCAATGCTGTTGTTGGTTCAGTAAACTCTTCTAATGGACTATGATCATTTGTCTGTTGTTGTGAGAATACAATGTAGTACTTTCTACCTTACTGAGTTACTGTTAGGGAAATTACAATGCTTTGCTTTATTGTTTCCAGGGATCTTGCAAACAATATAGTTGATGCAAAGCGACCAGGGGATTTTAATCAAGCAATAATGGAACTTGGCGCTACAGTGTGTACTCCAAAAGCACCTCAATGTTCAATATGTCCACTCCTAAAGATTTGCAAGGGACATCACCGGGTATGCAAGTAGATATGTAACGGTTGATATTTTTTTCTAGTGGGAACCAACCTTAACCCTTTATATGCTGGGCTTTTTGGGGCTCCTCAAAGTTGGGGGAGGGCAGATTCCACCCCACTTCCATAACTTTTGAAAAACTAATAGGATTGAGATGAAACGTTGTGAAGTCATAGACTATCACAAGAGGAACAGAATGATACCAATTTTTTTTTTTGCTGAAGTCAGCATTTTTCTGATGACGTCATGACGATTATTTTTACATGGCTCATTTTCTTTAAAACTGTAATTTCTTAGAATTTTGATTCAAAGAGTTCTACAAAAGCTTTTTTCATTCTTTTTTCATTCAGTTTTGGGTAGGTATTTAAATTTCCTCTCACATACTTTCCGAGTTTTTTGTGAAAATGTTGGAAAATACCAAAGTTTTAATCTGAAATTCCGAAAAAAAATCCGAGTTTTTGAAAATTGGAAAAATCGGGGAAAACTTATCAGAATTATTTATTTTGTGATTTTAAGTAACTTCAACAAGTTTCGTAACATCATTACTTTAACACAAGTTATGGTAAAATAATGATATCGATTTTTACGTAGGATTTCTCACTTGAAAATAGGTGTTTTCAGGTTATGACCCATATCTTTTGATCTACTGGAGGTATGATGTTCAAATTTAGGCAATGTGTGTCAAATAGATTAATATTAAAACTCGGCAAGTTTCAGCATTATTGCTTGTGTGGTTTGAAAGTTACTATAACAAATGTGGTGGGGGGAGGAGGTGGAATCCGCCCCGTCCCAACCCTTAGCATATATAGGGAAGATATATTCTAATAAGTGCCTGGGGCGCTTAAACACGAGCAAATAACAAGAACTACAATGTGATTGGATAGAGAGCTTGTTAAAGGTTAAAAGCTTTCCCTATTTTTTATTTTTAATTGTAATAATCAGTTGTTATGTATTTAGCCCACCGAATCAAGTTTGGATGGACTATTACTACTTTGTGGTGATCTCGCTTTTCTTAATAGACTATGTTCCTAAAGTGCTACCATTTTGAAATGTGAGGCGATATTTTAGAAAGACTCGCCTTTTTTTTCGATTTGGATCACTCGGTCTCGAGTTTTGGATTGATTTCAACTCGGGAACAAGTATCGGGGAAAAGGGGATTTTTTCAAAATTTTGAAAATTTGATTTCTATTAGACTTTGACCACATTCAACGTTAAATAACAACCAGACTATTTTTTTGACATTTTAATTTTCTATGAGACTTTCACATTTGAACTTAGAAGTGCTTTTGAAGATTTGATTTCTATGAGTCTTTCACCAGTTAAAAGTTAATCCAAATATCGTGCCTAAATTGTATTTTGGGGAAGCTTCCTCCTCAATTTTTGGAGATTATAACATAATAGGTGAAATTTGTTGTAAAGTAATTTTTGGTATTTGAAGAATTTTGATTTGAAAAAAAATATATATATATATTATATTATAATGCTAAAAACATTAACAGCTTAAAAGGGAATTAGACGTGTCATGTCATGTTAATGTTAACGACTTCATATTATCCTTAATTCATTTGTGAATTATTGAAATAATAAGTTTTTTATAAAAATATGTTATCATTTTATCCTTTGACGTTGTTCTAGTGTCTTTACTGCAGACTTTGAATAACTTTTTGCCCACTGGATCTGTAATAGAATCAACCACAGTGAAATAAGAGTAAATAGAGTTCAAGCCTGAAACACAACTGCCAAACACCACTGTGCAAAAATGAAACTATATTTATCAACCCTGAACGGTTGGTCATCGCTTGTGGAGTAGTGTTGTATGAGCAAAGTTTCACCTGCAAAACTGAAGATTTTACTCAAAAACACTCTTCCCTGTTATTTTGAAACTTGCTCAAACTGCAAAACTGAAGGTTTTACTCAAAAACAGGGAGGAGTCCATACAGGTTATGTGCAGATTTTGATTGATAGAGAAAATAATAATAGGGATGTTTTTTTTATTTTCAGTCATTAAAATATGAAAAGAATACACAAGCAACAATCCCCTCATCTAACAAACATGTGGAAACAAAAGAAGTTAAGGATATAATAGAACTAACTGACATTGAGGATAGTAGGTGAAAGTATATACATTTGAATTTATCAAAAACATTCCTGTGTTCCGAATAAAATTAATTAAACATTTCAATGGATGGTTGAAATATGAGCGAGTAAAAAGTAATCACTGTGGAGGAGTGAAGCTATGCACAGAAATCCTTCCTCCATAGTGGTTTGCTCCTATTTTCAACACCACATTTTGCATAAATCAAATCATTTAAATATTAATTTACAGTGTCAGCAAAAACATTCGATTGTATCCACAACATTTGATCGTGTTTATCGATTGATTGTGTGTGCACATTTAAACTCTAGATAATATACAAAAAAAAATGTTTGTTCGTGTTCATCAATTGATTGTGATTTAGTGTGCACTTTTAAACTCTAGATTACAATGAACAAAAAATTTGATCGTGTTCATCAGTTGATTGTGATTTAGTGTGCACTTTCAAACCTTAGAGAATATGAACTAAAACATTTGATCGTCAGTTGATTGTGATTATGATTTTGAAGCAGTTGCTTATAAATTGAGACATTATAGATTTTTAGATAATTGAATACCATAACCCAATCGACAAAAACTTGTTCAAAGTCCGCAGTAAAGACGCTAGAACAACGTCGTTCGACGTTGTTCTAGCGTCTTTACTGCTGACTTTGAACACAATTTTACCTACTGGAAATTCTCTCTCTTTTAGTTGTTGATTGCAAGTATTGTTTATCTAGTGAAAATGAATGGAATTCCAGGTAGCTACTACTACTGCTTTCTGGAAATTTGAATTTCATATCTCTAAACTTTTCGAATGTTGCCTAAAATTTAGCCAATGAGATGTGCGTCACGTGGTTTAGTCACCTAGTTACTCTTGCAACAATTGAAATACCATAGATATCAAATGAAGGAAATAAATTCGGCTACCGTCAGTTTCTGTACCGCAGCTTTACTACAATAAAAAGTTACTCCTCCACAACAAATATTTGCCATTATTTCAAACACTATATCATTATGGTAAGTACTGGTGAGTACTGGTTTTCTCAGGCTATGGCCACACAAACGAGTTCTAATGTGCGGTTATATGATTATATGCCTATGTGTAATTATAGTATCAGAATTACCTCTTACATAAAAAATATCAGCTACTCCACCTAGGGAGTTTGTAGTTGCATGTGATTTTCAAATTATGTCTTTCAGAATTATGATGTTTTTTTCTCTCCAACGGTTCTAGTTATCATTACGGTATATATGACTTTTTGCTAACTTCTAGAAATGACCTTATGATCTATTGTATAGGAATGATCAAAATTTCATTTTTTTGTGTGAATACAAATTTTGCTAGGTTACAAAAATAAAAAAAGACTTACATCTATGGCTCTTCTTTGTTCACTGTTTTCGTTCTGAAATTTATCATGCATCGTGGAAAATTTGTTTTTCTGTTTCTGTAACTCATCAAGAAGTTCCTCATGTTTCTGCTGTGCTGTCTGTTGTGACAATTTCAGATCACTCATAAGTTTTGTATTAAGTGTACGCAGATTTTCACACTTTCCCATTAACTCATTCCTTTCTTGTTTACTCAGATCGGTTTGTATACCAACTTCTACAACACACAGAGGAGGTTCTTTTCTGTCGCATATTTTTTTACTTGTGGTTTCATTCTTTGTCACAGCATTTATTTCTAAAACTTTCTTAGCTTTTTCTGTAGGATTTTCCGATACTAACTTCGTAGGTTTCTCCTTGGGTATACTTTGTTTTTCTTTGGTAATCTTAGGATTGCTACTGCTTGATGAAACTTCAACTTTAACATTTTTTATCTTTTGTGGGCATTCCTTTTTCTTTTCTTTCTTTTCCACTTTATCTTCGATGGCTGGTTCTCCACTAAAAACTCTTTTAAAATTATCCAGATTTGGGTGATAGTAACCTTTCTCAGTAACTATACATACTTTGCAATTATTAGTTGTATTCTCAAATACGGTCATATTTACATCTTCGCGTTTTGAGTCCTGTATAACGCCAATGTCTATAGTTTCCGATAAAGAAAAACCTGAACCTTTCTTTGGATAGGTAGTTTTATTTATTTCTACAATTTCAGCTTCGCACTCATCTAAAAAACTACTAGATCGGCTTTTACTTGATTTTTCTTTCTTTGGTGCATCCTGTTTTGCCGATTCCTTACTCCCATTTTCGTCCGGTTTAGATTTCTCCTTTTTACATTTGTTGTTGGAACAACTTTCGCTACTTTGTTTAGAGTCTGTTCTCTTTATATTTTTAGCATTGTCATGTAACATATAATTCATACAACATTCACCTTTATCTTTTTCTATAATATTGATTCTAGATGAAGTCTTTTCTATTATTTTTTCAGATTTATCATTTTGCTGGTTAGTACTCAAACTTGGTTCATCTATAATTGGGACGAATGGCTCAGCTTGTGGATTCATAAAACCTGGTGAGTCAATACTTGTTTGTTTAGAATCTAGTTTATCTACAAATAACGGATCATCGCATAGTGGTGGAGAGCACATATCGTTATTTGTATATTCTGTATCCCTACATAATTTATAAAATGATTCTTGGCTAGTTAAGTATACAACGTTACGATTTTTTTCATCAAACGAGAATCTATTACATTTTGAGAGAAATGTTCTAAGTCCACCTACTGTGGTTATTAAAAGTTTTGAAATGTCATCAAGGATGTTATAAAAATCTAAAATATCTTTTGAAGTATGTACATCAGCACAGCCATTTGCTTCTAAGATTTGTTCAAACATTCTAAAAATATAAACAGTTGAATTAATAACATGTTTATCAGTCTATAGCTCTTTCATTACTGCAAAGTGCTCCAAGTAAGTACCCACCCAAAAGTCAGTGCAAATTTTAATGGTCGCTAAAATATTTCCTATAGTACGTACAATCCAAATAGTAAGCATTATCCAAAAGGATGTGTTTCTCATAGAAAATGCCAAATTCTATAAAATAGAAGTATCCAGATAACTTTTTAAAAATAAAGAATGAACTTTTGAAAGTATCGGACTTTGAAAGAATATGAATTGACCGTTAAAATACAATTTACAACTCTACCAAGCATAATGTGCATGAAAGTATTTGGTTTAGATATTATTATATAAGAAACGAGTTCTTTGTTTTTCTCTCTACAGACTCTTTTTTATCACTCTGAAATAAGCGCTCCACAACAGAAAGCATAATCCAAATGAAAGCGCATCTAATTTCGAAAGTAAGCAGGTTGCTCACTGTGAGGACTACTATGACGACTTTTGTATAATATTATGTGGTTACAGATTCCTTCTCGTAATTAATCACATACACATCCAAACAAACAACCAAAGAGAGCAATTTGCATACCAGTTTTAAATCCTCATTTTCCTATGATAATACTGTCAATATCATAATAGACATAAAGACTAAATTGACTGAAAAATGTAAGCAAGTTAGATTGAGGAATTATATACAAAGTATCCAGTGA
Source organism: Neoturris breviconis (assembly GCA_032360805.1). Taxonomy (NCBI): domain Eukaryota; kingdom Metazoa; phylum Cnidaria; class Hydrozoa; order Anthoathecata; family Pandeidae; genus Neoturris; species Neoturris breviconis. The sequence goes on along the minus strand of JAULBZ010004300.1, from coordinate 1,304 downwards.
GCAAAAACCTGTTCAAAGTCAGAAGTAAAGATGCTAGAACAATGTTAAAACTTTGTTCTAGTGTCTTTCCGATGGGCTTTGAAAAAGGTATTCAAAAAGCTCACAAGTTGAATAAAGGAGGATTTTATCAGAAAATGTAACATTGAAGTGCAGTGCTTAGAATAAGAACAAATAATCACTGTAAAGGAGTGATTTTTGAGTATAACTTCAGGCTTCATAGCCCAAAGCATAGCTCAAAAATCACTCCTCCACTGTGATTACTTTGTTCTTATGTTAAGGATGGTGATTCAAGTGATTCATAACTTAAAAATTTGTTTATTAATGAAAAACTTACGAAAAAACATGCAAAGCAGTTCCATTAGGATCAGGTATCAGATCCTTATAAACTGCAAAATCAAAATCATCAACAATGGATTGACTATTATCGATAATATAAGGATTTATCATGGTATCATCGTTATTCTTTTTCCATTCATTTTCAAAGTTTACAATTTCATCTTTTAACTCTGTTGATGGGTTAAATGACATATTATCAGACCTAGAAGTTATTACAAACATAATTAAAACAAACTGTCGGATTTCACCTGCAGAGGAGGTTTTTAGTACAGTTTTCAGCTTTGTAGCTGGAAACTGTACTCAAAAAATACTCTTCCACAGGTAATGTCTGACAGTTACTTCGAGGTTTGTGTCAACTATGACAGCCTTTACGTGGAACCCAAAATAAGTTACACCCTAAACCAGCTTGCATTTGATTAGTTCCTTTTGCTTGTTTAGGGTCCATGTAAAGGTTGCCTATGACATTGTTGCAGCTGTTTAGTTTATTTGCCTTGATTTAAATTGCAATACAATTGTCGAATTTTTGCTACCCATTTCAACATTTTAATTAGGAATTATTCAAGAATTGAATCATTTCAATTTCTACCAATGGAATGTCTATAATTTTCTTCTATGTGTGCGCACGTTCCGCGGAAAATTTCCTGAAGTAGAAAACTGTCTTAAGTTCAATCAATTCTACAAAAATATTGGAATAACAAGGATTAAAATAACTTTTAAAAATACTTTCAGCCAATTGGGCTGAAGCTCTCCTTCACAATGATAACCAACTAACAGTTAACCCATTGTATAACTTGAAGCAATAAAGTTATATAAATTAACAAGCAATTACAACTTGTGAGATACCACAAATAAAATTACCACATCCGAAAATAACTTTTGGACATCACCTTTCACTACGTGCTCTGAAATCGTTAGAAATGTACGTTTTTCGTTAGAAAAACGAACTTACCGTTAGATGATTTGGCCAC
>JAULBZ010004299.1:0-14964 GCA_032360805.1 Neoturris breviconis | reverse complement strand
TGCAAAAATTCGAAATTTCAACTTAGAGAAAAGTCTATAATTTTGATTAGCAACACGAATGGCGCAAAAATCCGAATTTGTTCCAAATGCTTGGGTACTATGCTGCTGGGAACCACAGAATTCGCTGAGTTTGCAAAAACTCTTAAGATCCTAAGTCCTATGTCTTAAAATCTACTTAATAAATCTCTGAGATCTATGAGATAAATCTCTAGGGACTTCTAGTGGTCATTTTCAGCACTTACATTTTACTTGTGGTGTGTATTGCTTGTTAAAATTCGAAAAATGTCCGTTATTAAAAGTCCAAGAATGTAGATTTATGTATCATTATTTTTTACCTTTTTAGATGAAGATGATAGCAGTTGCAGTGAACAAGAATGGACAGATGATGAAACAAGATGATATTTTTTGCAAATTGCTAAAAAATAGTGAATGTATAATTATGTTTACGTTTGTGTTAAAATAAAATAAAAATAATTCATTGAATATTTTTGTTAAGAATATGAAATAACTGCTGGTCATCACTGTGGATGAGAAATTTTTCAGAATATTTTTAAACTTAAAGCAAAAATGAGGCAACGTTTTTCTTAAGAGATAATTTGCAGATGGATGTCTTGCTGCAAAATCTAATGGATACAAAGTGGACTTGAAGCTCACCAAAGTTCGAAAAACATTAAAAACACCAAATACATTATTCATTTTGAAAAAAAAACAGATACTCTAGTCATTTAATTATGCTTCAGACATTTTGTAGGGGAAAAGTGTATAGTTTTGAGATATATATAAAATACCAAACATGCCTGAACACTCCTCCACAGGTGATGTTCAGCAGTTATATTCACGCTTGCTGAGCATGAGTTCATAGGTTTTATATATGTTGGACACTATCCTTAATATGTCATGTCAAATGGTTAAGTGTTGAAAGATACTCCAAAATGTCAATCATTACCAGTACCAGCTGGTTGTTAAATTAACATATTCCAAAACAACAACAAGTGCAATGCACCATAGTCACACGAAACGATGTATACAACATTAAATCATAGAAGATCAAACATTTCACTCTTGTTAGATATTTCTAAGTACCCATAAATTAAATATGACTTTCTCAGTGGCAATAAATTTGTTCAAGTCTGCAGTAATAACACTAGAGCAAGTTCTTTAACATTGATTTGGCACCATTACTGACTGTGGACTTTGAGAAAGTTTTTGCTCACAAGGTTCTGCGTAATCCCTTGGTAGGACTCCAAGCTTCTAAATTCATATCGGCATTCCCCTGTGGAGGAGCATCTTTGGAGACTAATTTGCAGCCAGCAGGCCTCCAAAAATGCTCCTCCACAGGGAAATGCTGTTGTAAATCCAGAAGCCTGGGACTCATTTTATGAACTCCAAAATAAATCCTGGTTCTATATGCAGGCAACTAAAACTTTAGAATTGCAGGTATGTTAATGATATCATGAGAAATTTTTAAACAAAATATATAGAGAATTGATGTATAGATTTAATTATTTCTGTTACGCTGTCCAATATTTTTGATATTTTGAAATATCTTAGGTGTCAACTTAGAAGGGAATGTTTGACACGTTGAATAAAGCCTAAATATAACTGCTGGACATCACCTGTGGAGGATTGTTTTTTGAGTGTAGTGTTCAGCCTAAAATCTGAACTCTATGCTCAAACAACACTCCTCCATTTAGGCTTGTGAATAAATCAAATCATATCATTAAGAATTATAATATTTTTCTTATACCACAAAGTTACTTTCTAAACAATTTCACAAAAAATGTAGCAAGTAAAAGACTTATTTACAACATAAATCTTAATGTTTATAAAAGAACAGGACCAAGTCTGATGAAATCACTACTTAATACCTTTTAGATTTATAAATAACAAAATGATGATTACATTCAGCCGTCTTTTTTTTTGTATTAGCTAGCTAATATTAGTGATTTTAGCAAAATTTTGAAAATCGCTAAAATAAATATTGCAAAAATAAATATTTTGCCAACTGTTTTTTTATTTTTCCATGAAGGTGTGGGTAAAGAGAAAAATATTTAACATTCTAACTTTTTGAGTTCTGTGGATGGTAAAGTGACCATTATCAATAGGTGGAAAAAGGCGTGGATAATGAACGTTTTAAACGTAACTAAAATACTACCCCATTTGGATCCATCGTATATAAATGTATATTGAAAAAGGCACAATTTACTTGAAAGTACTGGATATTGTTGTTATTATTATTGCTAAATGTTTTTACCAAAACACGTTTTTCACACTTGCTAATTTTGCCTAAATTCGATAAATTAAAATAAATGTCAAATCTGTCGATCTTAGAATCGCTAAATTTAGCTAATGTAAAAAAAAGTCGGCCGAAGGTATAAAGAATACTTTGTTTTTCTCTCTCATATAATACGGTATTCAAAATAAGTGCAAATAAACACTATAGAGAAGTGATTTTTTGAGCATAGCTTCAGGCTTTCAAACCTGCAGCTATGCTCAGAAATCACTCCTCCACAGTGATTATAATACTAATAATTGTTGTTTTGTAATGTTCATGAGAATATTCATTGAGTTTGGCACTATTACATGACCTATTTACAAATTCTACAGATTTACATTATTCCTAAAAAAATAAAGGCGAAATTTGCCTTATGTTTGATTTCCACAACGCGAACACTGCAAAAGCCAAAAAAAGACATGCCATTGGTAGAAATTGGTGTCACACCACGTACAACATCAATTTCTACCAATGGCATGTCTTCTTTTGACTTTCACGGTGTTTGCCTATTGGAAATCAATCTATATGGTTGCCAGCAATCAATTTATAAATACGGTGTTCAAAATACGAGCAAATAATCACTGTAGAGGAGTGATATATGAGTATTGTATCAGACAAGAAAACCTGAAGCAATGATCAAAAATCCCTCCTCCACAGTGATTAATTGCTCTTATTTCAAACACTGAAGTATAATTTCAATAAAAAATAATCATGTATAAACACTAAAGATAATCATCAACAAAATAGCTACACTCTTTACCATACTGTAATTACCATAATTAACCCCCTGGTGGATTGTTGTTTTGAGGTTCTGGATGTGCTTTGTAGAAAGGGGGAGTAAGTGGACGGGGGTTAGATAAATAACTTAATTTTCTTTGTACTATACTATTCCAGTAGTCAAGAAATTGTTCGTTCGCAGTAAAGACGCTAAACGTCGTTCGACATCATTCTAGCTTATTTACTTCTGACTTTGAATAAGTTTTTGCCCTCTGGGATTAGAACAATCATCATGTACATGATAATGAGGGTGATGGGTTGACAATGAAAGGGATTAAAAAGGGGAATTACAGTACTTGTCATAATTCTTATGTCCTCTCTGAGGTCATTCTTGTCATTCTTTTAAAAATATATTGATTGTCAGTACATTGCAGCCTGGTGTTATGCTCAAAAATCACTCCTCCACAGTGATTATTCGTTCTTTCTTCAAACACTGCAGTAAAGTTTATTTTTTTAAAAGAATGTTTGTAGAACATGCATTCTAAAAAGTCTAAATCTGTTAGATGATTTTTATTTTCTACTATAACAAAACACCCACCCACCCGCTGTACAAATACTCTAAATATTAAGACTATATAATGTGTTTTAATCGTGTTCTTCAGCACATAAATTGCAATATTCAAGACAATAGATAAAATAATACATTCACAAGCCTTAGAATAACGGTCAGATATCAACTGTGAAGGAGTTGAGTACAGTTTTCTCTTAAATTCTTAAAAAGCACCCACAGGTAATGTCTGACCAAAACTTGCAAAAAGTGATTTTGGATCATTGCTACAGGCTTTAGGTTATAAAGCCTGAAGCAATGCTCAAAAATCTCTCCTCCACAGTGATTATTTACTCTTATTTTGAACCTAGAACAGTTATTTATGTGTGATTACATACTAGCAGAGACCTTGCTGTATTTCCACAAGCTGCACTAAAGACCTTCAAATTGAATCTTTGTATAGCCAGATTTCCATTCAAGCATTTTGAGCGATCCATCAATTTTTTCTGTTGTTTTTAATTTATGTGCATGCATACAAGTAAAAAAGGTTTGCTTCGGTCATGATTGCAAAAGTCGAATCTGTTTTTTCAACTTTTCAATTGGTCACCAAAACTGTGTATGAAAAACCATGCAAATCACTTTTATGAAAAATAGACGGAAATTACCTAACAAAATGTTGATCACATGCTTGAATTCAATGAATGGAAATACTGTTTCAGTAATATAACTTAGACGATAAAAGTTAGGCTTAGATGAGAAACTTCTTTTTCAAAGATTTAAAAATTTTATTGTTTCATTACCCATCAGCAATACCATTACAGAAAATTTTCCACGGAACGGAAAATATGCACCCGTAGAAAGAAATTATAGACATTATATTGGAAGAATTGACATCACACATCATGTGATGTCAATTTCTACCAAGGGAATTTCTATAATTTTTTTCTACACGTGCGCACTTTCCGTTCCGTTTCCGTTCCACAGAAAATTTTCAGAAGTAGAACACAGCCTTTATTGTGTATCGTGAGCAGGTCAAATCAATTCATCAATTCAGATTCAGTTCTTTATCACCCACACTAACTTTCGAATATTCACAGTTAATATACAACAGTCAACAAAAAACACTATTCATGTTCTGTTTCATTAAAATGCTTCCATTTCGATGGCGGATTACAATATATATTTTTCTTTGTTTCCCATGAAACTGAATTATATTTTATCCACTTTGCTTTGTTTTCATTATAATAATATGCATTAAAGCATTTTTCATCAACAGCAAATATATCGGCTCCAAAGACACGTTTTCTACCAGTAGCACCATCACTTGTTCCTCGTAGGCCACCATAAGCACATCGGTCAATGTTTAAATAATAATTCACACTTGTTATATTGTATTCTAAAGAAGAAAGAATTATTGTGATTATATATCAGTCCACAAAATTCACTACGGCAATTACTTGTGGAGGAGTGCATTTGAACATAATTTTCAGACGACTGACTGAATTTCATTGGCATTCCAATGCAATATATTGCAAAAAAAACATTATTGAAACTTTTATCTTTGTTTTCAAATCTGCTTGAATAAAAAAAACTAAAATTGTGTGTGTACTTATAGTCCACCTCCTTATCAGTAAGTTATTAGTAATAAGTTCAAATGTTTGATTTAGCTACTGAGAAGCAAAAAAAGCAAAAAGAGTTTGTTCAAAATCCATAATGGCATACTGATTGCTGGTTACTATTTTCTTTAAAAATAAAAAAACATGCCAAAAAGTTTAGAATCAAAGTTGCGACGCAAGTCATGGAAGTGTTATCATTAAAAATTTACTTCTTGTAGCGATTTAAAAACATGTTTTTACATTTCTACTAACAATAAAGCTAGCCAGTGTAAAGCCTGAAGCTATGCTCAATAATCCTTCCTCCACAGTGATTATTTACTCTTAATTCGACTACTGCAGCATACAGAACAATAAACAAAAATATAAAATATTCTGAAATAGAGGATGAAACATAATGGTGAATTATATGGATCAAATAAAGTTAGAGGAAGCCATTCAGTGGTCGAAATAAGAACAAATAATCACAGTTGAGAAATGATTTTTAAGCATAGCTTCAGGCTACAAAGCATGAAGCTGATATAATCAAACAATCCTCCCCCACAGTGATTATTTACTCTTATTTTGACCACTGCCTTTTTGTTTTGTCATATTAACCCCACCAGTGTTCGAAATAAAGCAAATGATCACTAAAGAGTGATTTTTAAGCATTGCTTCAGGCTAGAACACTGACCACCAAAGCTAGAAATAAGTAGGAAAACACTATCTAAACTTGTTTACATGAAGAAAAAGATAGAAAGCATTAAAATACATTACGTTTTGGGATTAATTGATTGTACTCATGGTGAGTTTTCTTCATCAGTTTTTCAAATGTAAATTGAATGCCATTAACACGTGGATACTATGAATTAAAATATTTAATGTAACTGTCTCAAACTTTTGCAGTAAAAATTAACTTGTAGCCATATTCAAACGTTAACTGAGAAGTGTGTATGTCAAGTCAAACATCACCCGTGGAGGAGTGTTTTTTGAGTATAGTTTTCAACTGGAAAGCTCAAAACTATAATAAAAAAACAATCATCCACAGGTGATATCTGATGGATGTTTCAAAGATTGGTCAACGAGCTTGCAATGGGAGTACCCAGTGGGCTAAAAAGATAATAGAACAACACACACTTTCTTAGTATCTGCTTAAAATCACTAAGGAATAACTATACACTATACCTATTTATATCAACCATTTGCATCCTAATGTGGTTTTCATTCATTATTTCCTTGGACTGGTACCCCAGAGTGGACACCTAGGAGCTCCGCAAACCCATGAAAATGGGTAAAAATCTCAAATCAAATGTACGGTATCGAATGTAAACCGTAAAACCCAGTGTAAGTTAAACCTAGCATATGGAAATACACGCTACATAAGAATGCTAATAGGCTTTAAGTTTATATGATATGTATGTAGGGTACATGTATATACATTTTGCTTTGATTAATTCCGTCACATACTTATTTTCGTCTTTTTATTTTCGTCACAGTTTTCATTAACATTTTGTCACTTTACAAAAGTGACAAATTATTGTTTCATATGGATTTGTGCTAGAAATTGAACCAATGAAATAAATACTCATTATAATATATTGTATCAAAGGAAAAAAATTGTAAATTGGCGTATTTTAATTTTCGTCACTTTAAAATTCCACCAAACAAAAATTTTGTCGCATTTTATTTTCGCCACACCAAAAATTACGAAAATTAAATGTGACAAAATTAATCGAAATTAATGTACGATAAGTATAGATTTTATATATAGGTTATAAGTGTTATGATATATGCATAGGCTATATGCATAAATATCCATAGGCTATGTACATAGGCAATACATAAGCTATAACATACAAGAGTTTTTTTAAAAATAAAATAATCTCTTTTAAAACACATGGTTCTCTGTAATCCTAAAAAGATATGTTAAAACTTGGTTGGATGGATAGATGGATGCATGCATGTATGCATGTATGAATGTATGCATGCATTATGTACATACATAAGATATATACACATAGACTATAAATAACATATTATATTATATATTTTCACTATACTATGTTTGTATTGGTAGTAGAAACCATGTAGGTATTTTATTTTATAACAGTTAACACTTAAAATATCTAAAAGGTGGTTGTCTGTTATCTGTTATTAAAATTAATAAATAAAGAATAATGAAATAGAAAATTACATTTTTTTTTACAATACATTATTTTATTAAAAAAATCTTCCTCTGTTGAATTGCATATTGTCATTATATTTCTAATTTGCATTGGGAGTAGTTAATAATATTATATAAATCAATTTATACTCAACCTAGTAATTAAATGTTTTACAACACTACAGTGGATAACATAAGTATTTATTTCAAAATTGAAGAAGGAAGCTTCCCAAAATCTAAATGGAAACTCATAGGAATTTAAAAAAATCTTTATTATATAAAATATCATTTATCATCTCAAAAACTTGAGGAAGAAGCTTCCCCAATATACAAAATGCCCGCCAAAAAAGGTTCATGGTCAATGTCTAAAAGAAAATTAAAATGGCAAAAACAAAGAAATTCTCCTCTTATCATTTTGGGTATGATATGGGTAAATGTGGTCAAAACCTCATAGAATTCAAATTATCAAAAATTTTCTGTCTCTACCTTTGAAAATTTTAAAATTTAAAAAGGTTTTTAAGTCTCCACTTCTCTGTGATCATTTAGGTATGATATTTGGGTGAATGTGGTCAAAACCTCATAGAATTCAAAATTCTGAACAATTTTCTAAGTTTCCACTTTTGAAAAAATCCCTTTTTTGCCGATGCTTGGTCTTTAATTGACAAAATCGAAAAACATTTGGCCAGCGGTCCTACACCATTGGAACAATAATGCAATTTAGACCCTTTTTGCCTAAAACTCTGGACCAAATGGACCAAATCAAAAAATCTTTGGCAAGCATTTCTAAAATATCACCAATGCTGGTACCAAATTTAAAAATGCTAGAACTTCGGGAACGAAAACTTTTTTTGGCAAGCTAATCATTAATTTATTCATAGTGTAGTAATAATTTCTTACGACCCTTAAGTGAATAACATTAATATTTACTTCAAAATTGAGAAAGAAGCTTCCCAAAATACAAAATGGAAGCATGATCAAAGTTTCATAGAAAAAGTCTCCACTTCTCCCCTTGTTATTTTGGGTAAGGTATTTGCTTGATTGAATGTGATCAAAACCTCATAGAAAATTGAAATGTTAAAGTCTCCACTTCTCCCCTTATCATATTGTTCGGACATTTTATAAATCCCTTTTTCGCCAGTACTCAGCCCTGGGTCGATGAAATTAAAGAAGAGTCCTTCCAACATATTACCTCACATGCTGGTACAAAATTTCAAAATGGTAGCACTTCGGGAACATGGTTATTAAGAAAATCGAGACGCTACCTATGCCACAATGTGATAGTAACAGCCCATCCAAACTTCGTTTGCCAGGCTAAAAATGCCTCAAAATGCTCAAGGTACAAAGGGTTAATATAATAAGAACATAAGATCATAAAAACATTAAGCTTTAAATTTCTATATTAGTTCTATAAATATGTATGTTAACAGAACCATGGAGGTAGTTAGGAGTAATGCTGTTATTATTCCCTATTCAAACCTCAATTATTCTTCAATAATCGTACTTCCGAGAGAGCTATGCAACAATCTGGTCATTGCACAATAAATGAAAGCTGCAATATTATTAAACTTACTGAGAAAATATCTTTATAAGGAATAAAATTATAGAATGCAGCTCCTTCTGGATCTTTCATACGTCCAATTTTACAAACATAATACCGGTATGCAGAACCAGGCATTAACAGCTGCCATAGAAATATGGAAATAAGCACTAACAATGTGAAAGATATCATACTAAAAGCAATTACACCTAAAAAAAAAGACATTCATCAGAATCAAAATGACGCCCAATTAAGATACTGATAATGATAGATTTTGCAGACTACAAGGCCGAATACAACTGCTAGATATCGCCTGTGAAGGAATGTTTTTTTAGTATAGTTTTTAGCCTTAAAGCTAAAAACTGTACTCAAAGACTCTTTTACAGGTGATGTCTGGCATTTATATTCAGGCTTAGACTAAAAGGTTTGGGTCCAAAGTAAAATTAGACGAACTAAAAAGAATGGCGTTATGTCCACGAGCAAATTATATTTTTGAGATGCTCCTTTAACAAAAGTTTACAATTTCATAATCAGTAAGCAAAAACTTGTTAAAAGTCTGCAGTACAGACTCTAATAGAACCAAGTCATTCGTCATTAAGTTTCTGCTCACTAACTAATTTGAAGCCCTGAACCAGGAGGTGATTGAGAGAAGTAAGGCTTATCCAAACATAAAATGAGCAAAAATCCAATTCTTACATTTCCTAGATCTCTTTCTAGATTTTTGAATGTTATCAATTTTGCTATCAAAACTTTCTTCCACATCTCGCAATCTTTGATCAAGCATATATTTACCAGCAGTTTCCAATACCGAAACAGCAGCTTGAACAAAACCAACCTGAAGTTATAAATACATGAATAATCTCATTCAACTTTTTAAGTTCAACAATTTAACGGAAAAATTACTCACAAATATAGAACCAAGACTTACAGATATAAATCCATCGAATAGACACATGGTTGTAAAATGATCACTGCAGTGATAAGGAAACTTAAAATAGGTCTCTTTCTACCCTATTACCCTGCAAGCAAGCCCATCGAATATTCTGGATTTTTGACATTTCAACAGGCAAATAAATGCACTCTGAACAAGTTCATAGGCTAGATTAAAAAATACCTATTGTTCTAGTGCTATATAATAAACTTAAATTCATTAAAATGACAAAGAAATAATTCTTGCAAATAACAAAGTTCCATGTACATGTAATTAGTACCCCTACCCCCCCCCCCCCCCCCCTGGAGTTAATTGCACGGTGAGTTTGCTTTCAGGGTAATAGGGTAACTGGTTGTGCTGCGGGAAGATAAAAGACAATATTTCTAAGACAAATTGAGAAAGCAGAAGAACGACTTTGGGACAGTTGGTTAGAGATTATCGCTGGGATTCATATTGTAACTATTATTTCCTACCTTATACTACGCACAAATAATAGGCAAATAGCAGCTTCGACTTCTTGCCCCACGATTTTTTTTTTTTTTTCCGAAGCTGAAAAGTGTGGCGTATATTGGAAGGCAGCCTTTATTTTAAAGTATAGTTTGCATCACAGCTCAACCGTGATTGAAGATACAGGGTGGTTCTTAAATTTCAATAGAAACAAAAAATGAAGTGTTATTGAGTACACATTTGTAACTTCAAACAATATAATATGGTGAATTAGATGTTAGAATGACACCAAACATTACCCACGGGTTAATTCTTCTAATAAAAAGAAGCAACAGGGCAGCATTTATAAGACGGTAGCATTTATTACACATTTTATTTAAAAATACGGCATTATTAGAGGGCAGCGTTAAAAAGAGGAAATATGATATGTCGATATTTTGAACCATATATCCTGTATTTTCAGATGGGTGCAAACTGTTCAAAAATGTTTGACAATAAGCATTGCATCAAATAAGTAGGAATTTAGGAATCAGCATCTCCACAATTTGATAAATTTCTACAGTCATAATTACTTACACTGCTTTCATCATCTGTTTTTCTGGCAGAAAATGCATATCCAATAAATGCTGCCTCATTAATATCAGATATATCAAGGTGATGACCACTTATTGCACGTCCTGGATGATATGGTGATGCATATATGGCTTCATTTGGAAGAACTGAGCCTACAACTTGTACCGGAACAATTCCCATCATGCAGATTATCTCAGTAGGTACTAAATAAAATAGCTAGAATATTAGTTTTAAGTAAAAGAACGAGGCACAAAATGCAAGACATGGGAACATATTGCATAAGATAACATTGAGTATCAAAAAGGTAATTATTAGGTCATTTTTCTCCTGTTTGCAAAATCAGAAAAATAAAATTTTGGGGATAAAATTCAAGATTTTGCAATTCCAATTTTCATAATTTATAGGGGCCAATCTATGAACTGGTCAACCTCAATTTAGAGATAATTTTTTGGAAAATGCCAAGAGGGGTGCCGCTCCCTGAGTCAGGATGCGATGTCTACCTAGGGATTCTAGTCCGGAAAAAATGTGTTTGGGATGTGACAAAATTGATGAAACTTGCTCAGATGTGTAAACAGAGTTTTTTGACAAAAAGATATAAGTTAAAAATTTGAAAAAAAATTATAATGGAAATACATATAACAAAATTCTATCAATTTTGGACTTGTCTAGCACCAATTTTAAATTTACAAAAAGACTAAATCAGGGAAACTCAATTTTAGTTGAAATTTGTGGTAGGAATCTCTATAAATAAAGATATGGAAATTGCAAAATATCAACAATATAATCTGGAATGTAATATAATTGTAAGAAATAAGCTGATGGTGATGGAGAGTCGGAAATATACATTTTTGTGTGACTTTAATAACCTTACTTCTTGAACCAAATTTTAGAAAATTTGAGGTCATAATAATGATGTCATCAAAATTTTTCTGCACAGATTTTCACGAGTAATCTGAATAAAGATGATCATTTTATTGCCAAAAAGAGTTTTTTTTTAACATTGATAAGAAATATAATTTTTTATATACCAACATTACCCATATAAAATAAGCAACCAATAGGAATAAAATGACACTAAAATATTATACCACCATGTATCAGGAACATCAATTTATAATGGTAAATATATGTTAGGGACCATTTCCAAAATCCGTCCCCAGGGGAAGTGTGCTGTCTCAAAGAAACCAAAGAAACCAAAGAAACCAATTAATTGCAAGCACATTAACTCTTCATTGTAGATTAAACAAATATATGTTAGGATAATAGCACTTCAGGGTCCAGTTGTTCGAAAGACAATCAGTTTAATCCTTGATTAAATTGCATTTTAACGACATTTGATTGGTAGAAAGTAGTTTTAATCCAGATTTAATCCTAGATTATAATTAATTGGCTTTCAAACAAACAACTGGGCCTAGTTCTTATTTCTTGTCAAAGGTTTCAAGCCTGTTGATTATGGGCCTATTCCATTATCTCCTTTGTTCATGCAGTACATATAAAATTTCTTGAAGATACAATTATAAAAAGCTAGACAGAGGATAATAATTTTAAAAGACGTGAATTCTCACCTGACGGTTCTCTTATCATAGCTTCCAAATAGTGAGATCGTGTAATGACCCCTTTTAATACCGCATCTTTTGAATTCTTCAATGTAAGCTTAGTTATTACATACTTTCCATCTTCCTTCTCACTAGGAATTAGACCTGCGACTTCGGCTTCTTCAAATTCTTTGTCTTCTTTAGGAAATGTGTATCCAATATCACCATTTGGAGTTGAGATAGTTTTACCCATATGCAAGCCATCAATTGAGAGAGTTTTCGTCTCAATATGTTCAGCGACTACTTGCTGAGCTTTTATTAAGCCTATGACATTGAATGTAAATGGTAATCAGTGGTCAAAATAGGAGTAAATAATCATTGTGGAGGAGTGATTTTTGAGAATAGCATCAAGCTATAAAGCCCGAAGATATGCTCATAAATCCCTTCTCCACAGTGATTATTTACTCTTATTTCGACCAGTAGTAATATAAAAACATAAAATAACCACAGCATGAAAAACCAAGGAGTTGAAATAACTACTGGTCATCACTTTGGAGGAGAGATCTTTCAGAAATTTTCAGCCAGCTTGGCAGAAAATATTGTGAAAAATCTCTCCTCCACAGTAAAAAATGGCAGTTATTTTAACTCCTGAAAGACTATCAAATATGGTCCAATACATCTTTATGAATGTGTAGAGTATGTAATGTGTATTACTATATGGAAATACCCTTATTTGGTAATCTTTCACGATGTCAATTTATCCGTGTTATTTTGATTCATATTTTGAAAACAAATCACACAGTTATTCATCATAAATCAACGCAGTAGGGGCAAAAACTTGTCCAAAGTCTGCAGTAAAGACGCTAGCCTGTACTCAAAAACACTCCTACACAGGTGATTTCCGATATTTATTTTGAGGCTTGAGTAAGGAATGTGTTTTATATACATCAGTGCAGAACATGATAATCAAACCATATTTCTATACTCTATCAAATGTAAAAATAAATTCAAACCTTCTATATTTGGTGACAAAGGTATTGATGATGAAGGGCTACCGCTACCGCCTCTAGTTGATTGATTGGTTAAAAGAGAATCAATGGAGCTATCTACAAAGAGAACAAATAGCCTATTCCAATGGGCACGTGACATTATTTCAATGTAAAGAAGACATTGTTTTTACGTTAGAACAACGTCTTTTTACGTTGAAAAATATCCCGTGCCCATTGGGATGAAGTATCCTCGTAGTCCACAAAAGTATAAGCCAGGAAATAACTACTGAAGATTACCATTACCAAATGAGGAGTGATTTCAAGCATAGTTTTCAACTTTGCCACTGAAAAAATTTGTTCAAAAACACTCCTCCACATGCGATGTCCAACAGTTTTCTTCAGGTGTGAATTTGTAAGCTTTAATATGAAAGTAAAAAAGAATTACATGTATATTTTGTATTTTCAAAAAACTTTGATTCCATAAAATTATAAGAATTGTAACAAGTGCGAGGTCGACATCAGTACATCAGTAGCCAAACCTGTTATAGACTTAACATAAATACCAAATGCAAATAATCTTACTTGATGTTGTTGATCCTGAGTGTCCTCTTTTTTCTCCAGCTGAAACAAAAAGACAAATTTCAACCTTATCTAAACCTCCCTTCATACAATGCCTTAAATCTCCCTGTCTTCTAATAATTCATGAACACAATATAAAATCCAATAAATGTCTTTGTAAATTACCCTTCCAATAAAATAAATTGAATAAAGATAAGGAATGTGTTGAAAGAAAATGAAACTTAACACACGGAAATTATTTGCATACATTATACATCAGAGTACTATTATAAGAATGCTGTAGAGTTCCTATATTGTCATGATCCTGAATTTAATTTATATGCTTATAAAAGAGAGAATATAACATGTTATAAACATATTATGCTATATGCCATAAGAGGCTACATGTATATAGGCTACAAGTGTATAGGCTGATGTATATAGGCTATATGTATATACGCTTTAGGCTATAAAGGCTACATGTATTAGGCTATATCTTATATATGCATAGGCTAAATAATGCATAGGCTATGAACTTAGATAATACGATATACATAGGCTACATGCTTTATGTTTTAAAGAAACCATGTCATTTACATTTTTTGACTTGTTTCTATCATCTGTTAGAATTTAAAAATAAAAAAACACTAGAAAATAGAAGAATGCAATAGAAGAATACCTTATTTGGGACAATTATTTACAATTATTTCCTTTATTTTATTGCCAATTACTTTTTTTTATTCATATTCATATTTATGTTATAAAACTATTACCTTTAAAAATAAAATCTATGAAGGGGAGTACTGAGTCAACAATCTTGGAATGGATTGGTTTCTTCGTACCAAAGAAACCAATCCATTGCAAGCTCTTTGACCAAACACACTTCTGTGCGGTTTATTTTTGTTGAATTTTATCAATCTTAGTGGACTTAACTCCACCAAAGAAAGAAGCTGGTCTTGAAGCAAAATTTTGAGATGGTTCCTAAGGAGCCATCTCCAAAATTCGTTACCAAAAGCAAATACACGTTTTTTTTTATAAGAAACCGGTTTATAAGAAACCTAGTACCAGAATCTTCAAAAATTAAGAAACTTTTACTACT
>JAULBZ010004298.1:0-14966 GCA_032360805.1 Neoturris breviconis | reverse complement strand
AGCCTAGTACCCAGGCTCTTGGAACATATTCGATTTTTTGTGTCTTTAGGTTTGCAACCGAAAATTTAAGGCTTTTTTTTATCCGATTGGAAATTCTGAATTTTTGCTCGAATTTTGCCTTGTCTCGAGTATTTATGTGATTGCTTGTTTTTAACGTTGTTCTACCGTTTTTACTGCGGACTTGTTGTATTAATATTTAGGCTAAGGGGGTTATGTCATCAAAAACTTTTGCTATCATTACTACCCTCTAATTGGAAATAGACAAAGCAAAAACCTGTCCAAAGTCAGTAAAATAACGTTAGAACGATGTTCTTTGAACGTTGCTCTAACGTTATTTTGCTGACTTTGAACAGGTTTTTGCCGGATGGGATTTTTTTGATAATTAATTGTAATTTGTAATTTACCGCTATTCACAGAGTCAAAAATTCGCGCGGCTTAAAGTTAGTGTAGCTCATTGTCGCTTAGAAACCAATCAATTGAAATATTGTAGTTGACCCGTCAACGTCGTTCCAGAAGCCCTGGGAACGAGGTTGGTTGACCCGTCTTTATTCACATAATTGACATTTTTAATCCTTCTAACGTCAAATAGACATCAATATGTTTGTAACATCGTTTCCCTTATTTATATGAAGAAGATAATATGAGTGTGTTAACAAATTTCAGACGGTGTCCTCTTCTGATGTCTTTGACAATAGGCTTTCACAGACAAATAACAATTATTTACCTAATTCAATTGTTTAGAATGTTAAGTGATATAGTCAATGTTACAAGAACAGTGATAGGATTAAAACAAACGTTTGTTTACTTATAGGCCTACTGAAACATGACGTCGGTTTTAGCAGCAAAATAACGGCACGACGTTGTTTTGTCGTTGTTTTAACGTTGATCAGGCGAAAAAAAAGAATAGTAAAGTAATCAACCATAAAAAACGTGGTAGTTAACAAATTCAGTGAATGCACGGTCAAACTCACTAAAAAAGCAGTAAACCCCTAGAACAACATCAAAGGAAACGACTTTTTGATCTTTACTTTTTGATCATTATCAATACCACGTTATACAACGAAATTTTGTGGTATAACGAAGTATTGATAATGTCCTAAGCAAAGGTCAAGCTCTACGGATGTGTCGCTAAAAACACTTGTGTACACCTTCAAGTGTATATTTTTTATTATGATTTAAAATGGATCGCTTTCTACAAAAATAGACATTCCAATCCCAAAATTGAAAAAAATCTTAAGCTGGATTTCCATTAGCGTAAAATTCCGCGATGAATGTAAATGAAGACATTCCATTGGTGGAAATTGACGTCACACGTCAATTTCTACCAATGGAATGTCTTCATTTAGATTCCGCGCGGAATTTTACGCTAATGGAAAACGGCCTTAAGTGTATCTCGAGATTTTATTGCTTGTTTAAATTTAACTTTTTTTCTTTTACTTCAATTTTTGATTTTCAAAATATGAGAAATCATAAGAAACATTTTCTGGCATTTTCTAATATCTTGTACTTGATGAATATTGGTACTTAACCCTTCGTTAGTATGGTGGAGTACCCCCGGAAATTTGTTAATTCATGAGAAGGGGGCAAAAAGTCACAAAAGTATGATGCAGATTTTTAAGAGATTTGTAAGAAAATAACCTCGTGAATAATAATTTTTGTTATGTTACTTTCACAGCAAAATTTAAAAATCCACACCATACTAATGAAGGGTTTTAATATGATGTTTCTTCTTTTAGAACTGGCCGATGCACACCTAAAGGCCGACACAAAGAAGAATGCTCTTGAAGGTAAGCATATTTACATACCTCTAGTCGTATCTAGAGTCTGAAGACATGGTTCTTGTTAACCTCACGACGTCTTTTTGAAATTATAAGTTATGATGTTTCTTCTTTTAGAATTGACCAATGTGGACCTAAAGGCTGACACAAAGAAGAATTCTCTTGATGGTAAGCATGTTCGCATACTTCCAGTCGCATCTAGATTCTAAAGAACTTGATAACTTCAATTCTTGACCGCTCCGTCATATCGACATCGAAAATACGTCGCGACGTCTTTTCGACTTTGATAGCGCCGCGTGCTCACTGGTTAGACTTATTACTGCGAAGATTCCTCTTCAGTATCGAATAAAAAGAGGGTAGGAATAAGCGTGGGGGGCGGGGAGTTTGTTGGAAATTCTTCCAAAGTTATTAAGCTGGATCTATAGTTACTAAGTCTAAAGAAAAATGATAACACTTATACTTTACTATCGCTATTCAATGGTTTGTGTAGCAGGCAATTGGTTAGGGACTAGTCGATTAGTTAATTTATTCTAACCTCACGTTATTTTTAACGTGAATTTTAGCTTATTAGCGAGTTGACTGCTTTTATTTTATGGGGTGGGGCAGTAAAACATTAATGAGCGTCCCCCTCCCGTTTATTTGATACGGTAGAGTAATAATCGTACTTTGGTCCAATTTTCTGTCTTTGCGCGAATTTAACAATGTGGTATATTATTAAGATCGCGAACATTACGCCCAAAAATATTTGTTAGCCCTTTTAGCTAAACGCAACATATTCTTAGCCTGAGTTCCAGTCCCTAACTACACTAGGGACTGGAACTCAGGCTACATATTCTTTAGTACATACTTTAATTTAGATATGACCACAGAAGAGCTCATTCAAGAGTTAAAGAAAGAAGTGAACTCTATAAGTAAGTTCTTGACATTCATTGGTTCGTGTATTAGATACAAACCAATCAATTTTCTTTAAATATATATTTCACTACTTCATTTTAGACTTTTACAACTATAATTAAGGCAGTCTTTGCATGGACCTCTAAATGATTTGATTGGTTTCTTCG
Source organism: Neoturris breviconis (assembly GCA_032360805.1). Lineage (NCBI taxonomy): Eukaryota > Metazoa > Cnidaria > Hydrozoa > Anthoathecata > Pandeidae > Neoturris > Neoturris breviconis. Next base: position 12,127 of record JAULBZ010004298.1, on the reverse strand, counting down.
TACAAAACAACGTCTTTTTTAACGTTTAAAAAACGCCTCGTGCTCATTGGGTAGTCTCTATTTGGAGGGTTTAAATAATTTCCAAGTATCGTGCTTACACGTTTCAATGGGGATTTCTATTAGACGAAAAATTCCCGGCAAAAGCCAAAACAAGACATTCAATTTGTGGAAATTGACATCACACGGTGTGTAAAAGTGTAAAAGGCTAAAGTTTATTTACATTAGGCTAAAAATTTCGTTCAAAAACCGAAATATCGGTAGAAATTTATATAAATTAATTGTCTTCATTTGTTTTTTATATAGAATTTTCCACCTATTGTAAATCAACCTTATCGATCCTGGGTGTCTCTTATGAACCATATGTGGCAATAGCGTCACTAGTCGAGGTTGTTTCGACGCTTTGAATCGGTTTTGTATTGTTTATATTGTAATATTTCCATTTTAGGTCACCATGATGCTTTCCGTTCACAATTTGACGCATTATTTGACACGAAGAAAGACAATGAAGGTACAAGTGCGCGACGTTTTACTGCTTGTATTTGAAATTTACGATATTTTGGTGACGCTATTTTGACAACCTCATTTCTAGGGGATCTTGTCTTATCAGGCGAAACCCTGGGAAAGAGGTTGATATTTTGAATCATTGTCACGGTCATGACCTCATGGTTTTTCTCGAATACCCATTGGGAAGATACTTGTTCAAACTACACAGTAAACACGCTAGAATAACGCTTTCAACGTTGTTCTAGCATCTTTACGGAAGACTTTGAACAGTTTATGACCCGCTGGGTATTGTCATAAAAGTTTTATTATGACTGCTAAGGGGTTAACAAAATGTTAATAAAGATAACTTGCGACTTTAGACCCTAAAAATATCGAAAATAATTAATTAAATCATAGCGTTGAATGCCTATAGTCTGGTATTTCTCCGTATTCGGATTGTGCCATATAACTAGACTGACTTTACTTACTATTGTATTTGAGTACTTTATATTATAGAATAAATAAATAAAGTTATTTTCGCTTGAATTCTATGAATTAGAAAATAAATGGCAATACATCAGTCCGAATACGGAGAAATACGGGACCGTATTCGGTAGGCTTTCACGCTGTGAATGATTTGTAGATTCACTCGGTAGGCTTTCACGCTGTGAATGATTTGTAGATTCACGAACCATGAAGGAAAAAGAAAAATAGTTCGTTATACCGACATTTTTGATAATTTCACGTGCAGGTTTTTAAATGTAATTTTCCTGCTCAAAGTTTGCTCAAATTCCCCTGTAAAAACGCTAGAATAATGTCGGACGAGGTTGTTCTAGTGCCTTTACTGCGGACTTTGAACAAGTTTTTACCCACTGGAAAGGGTAACATGATAAATAATTACCGAATATGGACTGTGTTTACCATATATGGACTGTGTATTACCATATATGGACTGTATATTACCATATATGGATTGTGTATTACCATATATGTACTGCGTTGTGCCATATATGGACTGTGTATTACCATATATATGGACTGTGATATTACCATATGTGGACTGTTTATTACGATATATGGACTATGTATTACCATATATGTAATGTGTATTACCATACGGACTGCGTATTACCACATTTGGACTGTGTATTACCATGTATGGACTGCATATTATCATATATATGAACTGTGTATTGCCATATCTGGACTGTGCATAACCATATATATATGGACTGCGTATTGCCATATATGGTAATACACATTCTATATATGGTATCGGATTCAGTAGTATCTCGCGTATTAATTTAGTATATCCTGTTATTTAGAGAAACTATGGGTGCGAAGTTTAAATATGATGGCAGATGATGTTTTTAAAAGAGCTGCTCTTATGAAGGATGATAGTGAGTAACCTTTTTTATTTTATTTTATTGCAAAAACAAACATGGATAATATAACAATTAAAATCTTGTTCAAAGTCAGCAGTAAAGAATTTCAGCTTTATAGCGCCTTCTAATCAAAAGTTATGAAAACATATTACGGCAGGGGGAGAGGAGAGGGGGGCAGATTCCGCTTCTTCCCTAGCATGAATAGGGTTAACGCCTATCCCTATAGATCTTTTCACAAAATAATGAAAACGAGGCGTTTATTGCTCAAAGTAGATCTTGTTACAATGCAATAACTTCGTTTTTGTGCAGTGACTTCCAGTTGCTGCACAAAAAGGAAGTTATTGCATTGTAACAAGTTCTACTTTGAGCAACGAATGCCTCGTTTTCATTATTTTTTGAAAAGGTCTGTATTCGTTACTCTATCACTCAGTACATTCCCGTGAGCATATTTTTTCTTCTTGGTTGTATCTATTTCTGAAAAGAATATGAAGAATCATCTTTAATTACGATCTGTTGCATCATATTCTTTCCTTTAGGTACTAAGTGCGAAGACACACGTACTGATTGCGAAAGCTTAAAAGGTTATTGTAAAACACACAAAGAAAAAATAGGAGAGTCATGCAGAAAGACATGCAATTATTGTAGTAGGTGTTTGTTTAATTACGCCACATCTTTGATCTGACTGGTCAATAAATAATGATATTTTTGATGTTAATATTTTTGCTAATATTTTAGTGCAAATATTGCTTAAGTGCTTCCCAGTGGCAAAACCTGTTTAAAGTCCGCAGTAAAGACGCTAGAACAACGTTTTCAACGTTGTTCTAGAGTCTTTACTGCTGACTTTGAACAGTTTTTTGCCCACTGGGTTGAGTGTAATATATATAAAAATATATAAAAAATGATTCAGAATGACATATGGGCAGAAGTTGCTAAATTTTTGAATTGAGCTCGTTTATCTAGGTTTTCTCTAGGTCAGTTACAGTTTAGCTATTTCGCACTGAAGTAACACACCAAAAGCAAAATAGCCGCACCATTTTCTTCTTATGGTCCTTATATTTGGCAATACAATTACTGCTTATGTTGCTGTTGAAATTTGCCAATATATTTTTAAAGTAAACTTCCGAATTTTTTTTACGACCCGTCGAAAATTTGTTGCTAAGAGAAAACTATCACTAGTTACCGTAAAATCAGCATGTTACCAGATTAAGAATGGAAAGCTTTTAAAAGTGGATTTTCTAAGCGAGAAATGTCTTCTTTTGACGTTAGCACGAATTTTTTTGGCTAGTGTAAATCAACCCATGTCAGGGCGATCTCAGTGAGCAAAAACTTGTTCAAAGTCGGCAGTAAAGATATTAGAACAAAACGTTGTTCTGCGTCTTTACTACAGAATTTGAACACGTTTTTACCCACTGGTGGAGGAAACGTCGTGTTTCTGTAATGGAAACTAACTAAATAGGCCAACAAAATATATAACAAATCAATCAAGGTCAACGAGTATTTACTATAGGCAAACAATCGCAGCTTGGTGGCGCAACATGAGCTAACATTGTTATTTAAAAATATTGATGAAACCATGCTGTAGTGTTGAAACTTTTTAGAAGGTTAGAGCAACACTTACTTAACATTTTCGTAAAATAATTTTTTTGATGACGTCATTACTAACGATGACGTCATAACAAGAAAACAGGTGGTGCACAAGTGATTTTTTTTTTTAAAAAAAACTATATACCAAATTGATTTTCAAGCAAAAAGTTTTTTTTTTTTTTCAAAATATTTTGTTTACCACCTGTCAAAAATATGGTTGCTAGAGGAAAATTATCCCTAGTTACCAAAAAAAAAGATTTCAAAATGATCCTAGATAAATTGTAGAAAAAGTCATTAAATATGTAGTCATAAGCCATTCCCTAAATAGGGTACATAAACTACTAATCCTAGAAAGCTGAAAGTTTTAGCAAATATTATCTGGCAAAGATTTTGAAAATCTAGAAGAATTGTAATTTTCTGCAAATTTTAGTACCTACGTTTAAGGAGCTATAACTTCTGATTAAGAAGAGATTTTCTAATTCATTTTTGATTCCAATATGCTAGCAGGTCTAAAATTTTCCCAAACTTATTAGCTATAATTACTTTCAAATTATATATAATCTGTACAAAACACTTGTAGTAAACGATATTACCTCTCAATACACAATGCCTTTAGCGCTCTGGACTAAAATCAGGGCGTGGTTACTCACTTTCTCCACTAAAATTTCCAAAAAATTTTCGATTTTCCAAACAGTTGCTGAATTAAAGACGCTGGTCAAAATTTCAAGTTAATAAACTTAGCCGTTTGGAAATTACGAAGAAAAATCTCCCAGATATGGCATTTTTGCCCCCACCCCCATGTAAAATAAGGTTAATTGCACACTCTGTACTTTTAGAATGTCTTGACAAGATTTCATCCTGTCACAGATTAAGATATGGAGGAGCAAATCAGTGTGATATGCAAAGAGATAGAATGGCAATATATTGTCCAAAAACATGCGGATTCTGTAAAGCACCCGCTCCACCCAAGTGTTCTAAGACTGACTATGGGTGCTGCTGGGACAAACAGACAACAAAATTAAACAAAGCAGGGCAAAATTGTCCAGGTAAATATTGTTGTATAGTTATATTCCGTGGGCACAAGATGACTTATCAAGCCCCCCCTCCCCCCACTCCCCTCGCTTACTAATTTCTAGGAAATCAGCTAGAGCATAAAATAGTCAACTCGCTAAAAACCTAAAATGTTTGTTAATAATATAATAATAAGGTGAAGTTAGAATAAATTAACTAAACTATTAGTTCCTAACCTATTGCCTACTACACAAATCCTGGAGATAACGAGAGTAGAGTAGCATTGTTATCATGTTTATTTAGTAACTACAGAAATTGACCAGCCCTCCCCAACTTATTCCAACCTCCCCGCTTAATAGATTTGGAAGAATTTCCAACCCCTCCCCCTATTTATTCCTCCCCCATTTGATATTTAGTAACTGGATTTCTGACTTTTTTAATAATAATTTCCTTTTTCAGTATGCAGAGACGAGTACAAGTACGTTTGCAAAGTATTCAAGGAAGACTGTTTTAATTTGCGCCAGGGTTCAGGAGACTTTATGAGAATGAATTGTCCTAATACATGTGAACTATGTGGTAAGTACAGCAAATTAACTTATATATACATTTCAAATAACGCAATTTCAAGTGGACAGAAACCTGCTCAAAGTCAACAGTAAAGACGCTGGAGCAACCACGTTCTTCGTTGTTCTAGCTTTTTTTATGCGCACTTTGAACAAGTATATGCTTACTGGGTTGACAAAAATTTGTTTAAAGTCTGCTATAAAGAAGCTTGAACAACGTCATCAACGTTGTTCTCATCTTTACTGCGGACTTTGAACAAGTTTTTACATACCTAGTAACGTCAGAATAACATGGCAACGTTTATCCATTATTCTTTTGCATTATCCCAGTCGGTAAAAACTTGTTCAAAGTCGACAGTAAAGACGCTAGAACAAGGTTGAAAACCAACCTCGTTCCTAGGGCTTCTTCTCTCTTGACGTTTTGTCAAGAAAGAAGCCATGGGAACGAGGTTGGTTTGAAAACATATTTTTGTCTACTGGAATACATTGATCAAATCATTATATGTCGAGATCATCGAATGTAACAAAAGCATCCAATCAATTAGAATCACGTTGACAAAGTATTGTTCAAAGTCCGCAGTTTTCGGTATTGTATCGTCTTTTCTGTAAACTTTGAACACGTTTTTGTACAATGGGTAGCTGTATATGAAATACAATGCGAAGGCATTCCCTTGCAAAATTCAATTTTTGTTTTAGGCACTGCATGCATAGATTCAGCAGATAGAAGATTCTCTTGCAATCTCTGGAATACGCAATTGGATTGGTGTAACTCAAAAGAGCATGAAGCCATAATGAGACATTATTGTCCAAAGACATGCAGGTTGTGCTAATGGAAACTACTGAAAGAATGAACACTCAGCTGTTAATTGTATATCATGAATATGTCCAACCTCGTTCCCAGGGCTTCTTGCCTTTTCGAACACGGAAGAGCCGCTCTGTTGCAGTGGGCAAAAACTTGTTCATAGTTCGAATTATAGACACTAGAACAACTTTTTTTGTCCACTGTATGAATCATTGTTTGTAGCATTTATTTTTAAAAAGTTGGTATTTTATGAAATTTAGATAGACAATAGCATCTCATCTCATCTTTATGACATCATTGGTTTCCACATTTTCACATCTAGCATCAACTACAAGCAACGATTTTATTATGTTAAATGTATTTTCAAATCCAAAGAAGAAACCTCAAAAAAATAAATAAAATAGAAAAATAAATAAATAAGGTGTCATTAGAATTGTTTCCACAAGTTACCTAGTGGGCAAAAACTTGTTAAAAGTCAGCAGTAAAGACGCTAGAAATACAACGAGTGGTCTTGACTGTGCTGGCACACGACGTTAAAACAACGTCGAAACGACATCAAAACGACGTCAAAACGACGTCAGTGCGCTCACATGATTTTGACAAATACTTTAGAGACAGTACTTTTATCAACCTCGTTCTCAGGGCTTCTTCCCTCTTGACGTTTAAACGTCAAGAGAGAAGAGAAGCCCTGGGAACGAGGTTGTACTTTTATAGGATGTTATTGTATCTTTAGATTTTTAAGAATAAGAATTAAAATAACTGTCGGTTATCAATGTGAAGAGGTTTTTCCGAATGTTTTCAGCTAATTTGGCTGAAGATATTTTAAAAGATCTCTCTTCCACAGTGATGACAAGCAGTCATTTCTCCCCCGTAAAGAGGGTCGATTCTATAAAATCAAGCTTTTTTTCTTTCTCACAATCAAATGATATTTACAAAGAGGAAAACTAGTGGGCAAAAACTTGCTCAAAGTCAGCAGTAAAGACTCTAAAACAACGTTGTGCGTCTTTACTGCCGACTTTGAACAGGTTTTTGCCCACTGGGAAGCATACCGAAGACGACACCTTATAGACCTGTTCACAAGTTTTGAATGCTCAAAGTACAACTCGTTGCAACGCAATACCTTCTATTTTGTGCAGTGTACTGGACAAAAAGCATATTGTTGCATTGCAACAAGTTCTAATTGGAACCGTAGATCTATTGAGATTTGTGTATAGGTTATATATTAATATAAAATAAAATATCCGTATATCAAGTTATACGAATCCGCATTCGGTACGTTATTCACGCTATGTTATTTCGTAGCATTATTAACAAGGCTCAAAAATAAGTAGGAAAGTACAATATTCGGAAAATTAGCCTGGAATCTTGGAAATTGTCTTAGAGATATTTTACAAATCTTGACGAACAATACACACCACAAGTAAAACAAAAATGCGGAAAACGACCACGAAAAGTCCCTAGAGATTTATCGAGTAGACAAAATATTTAGTTATTCCAAACTCAACGAATTCTGTCGTTCACAGCAGCCTATTACTAGGCTTTTGGATTAAATTAAAAAATTCGAATTTTAGCAAAAATTTCACTTTGTCTATAGTATTTTTGTCCAAGATTGTAGTGGGCGCGCGACGTCTTATCAACGTTGAAAAGACGTAAAGGGCGTCTTTTAGACGTTGCTAAGACGTCGCGTGGCGGCAGGGAAGGAAGTATATTGGTAAATCACTTCTTTTGTGAATATACACCTTGAATCAATCATGCCGAAACGTATGCTGATTCAGTGGAAAACGTGTTTAAAATCCGTTTTAAAGACGCTAAAACAACGTTTTCAACGCTGTTCTAGCGTCTTTACCATTGATTTGAACAAGTTTTCGCTCACTCGAGATATCAAGATATTATCCTAGAGTCAACTAAATTATCAGTCAACATATCAACTGAATTGAAATTGCCATAACGATAAACACAGATGACAAAACATAGTCCAAATACGGAGAAATACGGGACCATATTCGATAGGCTTTTACGCTCTGAAAAATATGTCTAATATTTTGGATGTACACCTCCCTACTTCATTCCCAGCTCTCTGACCTAATGATACCTGAAGAGGTGTTATAGGAACGTAAAGAAGGCAAATGAAATACATTTTTATTACACACTGTCAATAAAATGTCTTTTGTAAACACCTTCAGAATTGTTAATTGACCAGGTCCAGGATGAAAATGTAGATATGGAAATTGCGCAGTGCATTACATTTCTTTATTAAAGTATATATTTATTAGCCAAAATATACGCCTTTTTAAAGCATTTTTCTGCATCCATTGCAAATCCCCAGCTTCGAATTAGCACCCAATTCAAATTTCTCCCAACCTAAAATATCATATTTGACAAATAAACCCCCGGGTGCTTAATTGAACATTAGTGGGATAGTGACTAAAAATCTATAAACTTTTCACTTGATTCTGAGATAAAGCAGGCTAGCGTATTTCCGCTATTAACTGTCCTGGTTATTTATTAACTCTATTTTACCCGGGGGTGAGGGATATTTTTCAAATATATTTTTTTTCACATTATGTAGCATCTTGAAACTTTGAATGACGTAATATTAACCTATTTTACATTAGTAAGACAAAGTTCAGGTACATTATTCTACCCAATGTTTATAAATATGATAGCTAATGCTTCAAACTCTGTAATTCATGGGAAAGTATTGATTTAGGGAACACAAAGTCACAAAAGTATGATGCAGATTTTTAAAGTATGTAAGAAAATAACCTCCTAATAATTAGTTTTGTTACTTTCACAGCAAAATTTAAAAATTCAGGGGGTCCACACCATACCAATGAAATGTTAAGGAGCTATAACTTCTGATTGAGAAGAAATTTTCTAATTCATTCTTGATCCAAATATGCTATAGAAGGCATAAACTTTTCTCAAACTTAGCTTATTATAATTACTTTCAAATTATATATATATAAAAAATTCCAAAATAGACAATATTTTGCTGACGTCAGTATTTTTTATTCAGAAACCTAGAATTTCCTATATTCCTATTATTACAGAAAATCTATAAAAAACACTAAAAACACTTGTAATAAATGATAGTACATCTCCGTAAAACAATTTTTCTATAAAATTAACTAATATTTCAGGCAAAAATCGCCGAAGATTTTAGCGCCCAGGACTAAAATCATGGCGTGGTTACTCACTTTCTCCATTAAAATTTCCAAAAATTTTTCAATTTTCCAAACAGTTGTTGAATTATATAGACGCTGGTCTAAATGAAACTTTCAGACTAATAGTGTATCATGAAAAGAACAAAATGGTGGCAATTATTTTTGCTGACGTCAGCATTTTTTTGATGAACAAAAACTTTTCTGATGAACAAAAATATTGAAAGGGCATATTTTGCCCAAAATCAGTATATTATTAAAAATACGATTAAAAGAGACAACATCTCAGACACCTCCTGCCTGGAAAAATGAGCTGTTCTGATCTGGTATCTCGTCGACTGGAAAATCGATCTGTTTTTGAGAAGCTCTGACCGTTTTCAGTTTCAGACCGATATTTTGTTGTTCTTTAACGTTTTTTCTGAGTTTTTAACAAAAAAAAATGCAAAATTCCTAAATTATCGTCTGAAAATCCGAAAAAAATCCGACTTTCAAAATTTCGGAAAAATCAGGGAAAACGGGTTATTTATTTTGTGATTATATGTAATCTGATTAAGTTTTATGTTATAAGTATTAATTAAACACAAATTATTGTGAAATAATAGTATTGCCATTTATATAGGATTTTCCCAAGTAGAAATAGGTAGTCATATTTTTTGATCCGATTGTGTCATGAACCTGAAATTTTTAGAAGTTGTGTCTAATAGATGGTTACAAAAAGTCAGATATATGTATGTTAATATATGTGTCTCTAATTGAACATCACCTAAGCATTTTTTGAGCTTTAAAACGGTAAAATATTAAGCATCATGAGGTTCAGCTCAACATTTACTGATGCTTATAAAAACAAATAGCAAAAACAAATCAAAACAACAAAAACGTGTATATAGCCTTTAATAATATTTTGGAAAATTGTAAAACAGACAAGCAGTTAAAAATAACATGCAGCTACCTTGTTTTAGTAACAACCAAAGATAATACTTACAATATATGGTTTTGAAACTATTTTTGGCGACCTCCTAGCCGTCAAAAACCTGTTCGTAGTCAGCAAAATAACGTTAGAGCAACGTTCAAAGAACACGCTGACAAAACATTGGCGTCACAAAAAAAGTCAAGATCCTGCAAGTACTCAAAGTCTAGAGAACTGCAAGTCGCTTTATAACGTCAAGATCACAAAACGACATCTATTCGATGTTATCTATGAGATATCGACTAATCACTGGCTTATTTTAACAGCTCTTTCTATAGATTCTTAAAATGAAGTTATAAAAATCGCCAAAAATTGCCAAATAATTTGAATGCCAGAAAGCTTGATTGGCTCCATCAAAAGTATTTAAATTTTTACTAAGTTAAGTATTAAAATTGGTTCTAGATGGTTCTAAGCATCATTCACAGCATGAAAGACTACTGAATACGGAGTCCGTACGCTCCGTATCCGGACTGTGTATTGCTATGCATGGCAATACAAATTCCGGATACGGAGTTGTACGAACTCCGTTTACAGTAGTCTTTTATGCGGTGGATATTCCTCCAAGAGATATTAATTTCTTATTTCCATTCAATCTTTTCAGTTCTATTTTTTCAATTATATTCTTGGAAGATTTTCAAATCTTTATATAATGCCACATTTCAGGTTATACACCGTTATAAGATCATACAACCCTGCCGGCACACAACATCGTAACAACGTCAAAACGACGTCTTGACGTCGTTTTGACGTGCTTATTACGTCGTGTGTACACTGGGCAGTGATCATAGTGGTCCAAATGTGTGGGAGAGGGATTTTTGAGCATAGCTTCAGAATACGAACTTTTAACCTAAAGTAAAAAAATCTCTTACAAAAGGAATATTACTCCTGGAGCTTTTGTTTGATGTGCCAACTGTATATATACTCCCAGTTAAAAACGTTGTTCTAACATATTTACTGCGGAGTTTGAACAAGTTTTTACTCACTGGGAAAGCATCTATTTACATTTGTTTTAACAGAACCAAAATTTATTTATAAATTAAAAACACCTCCTGATTAAACTTGACTCGCTCTCTATGCGACAAAGGTCGATTTGTACGTTTATTATTTAAAATTATGTATCAATATTGATGCTACCTGCTTGGGGACACCTTTTTGCATACCAGTTGTTATCCATTATTGGACAAGAACGATATAGTAACAGAGAATTTTTGTTACAGCTATAATTAATTATAGTAACTAACAAGATGTTGCAGTATATTCTTGTATTGTTTATGGTTGTATACGCCACACAGGCTTTACTGAGTGATGAAATGGATGCATTGGAGAAAGGTGCTTTTGTTGTAATTAGTTTGACCAAGTATCTGAAAAACAACTCTATTTTTCTTTGTAATGGTCAAATCTAAATGCATATTTTTATATTATGATTTACAACGGATTGTTTTCAAAAAATTAGGTAACTACTCCCCATCCCAATACTAGAAAACGTTAGTATGTCTTGAGATTTATCACATGTTTTAATTGTTTATTTCTTCTAATTTTTGATTTTTAAAATATGAAAAATGGTAAGTAATATTTTCCTGCACTTTCCACTATTTTGTGCTTGTTGAATATTGGGTGTGTTTATAGGGATGAATACTTTTAGATACATATGCTGCCCCCCCTACCACATCTTTTATAGTAACTTCCGAACAACAAAAGCGATTATGACCCCTCACCCGTCCCCCCCCTCCCTTACCACATTTGTTATAGTAACTTCCGAACCACTAAAGCAATGATGCTGAAATTTATCCAGTTTTAATATAAGTATATTTGACACATATTTGAACATTATACCTCCAGTAGATCAAAAGATATGGGTCATAACCTGAAACCACCTATATTCACGTAGGAAATCCCATGTAAAAATCGATATCATTATTTTACCATAACTTGTGCTAAAGTAATGTTATAATGTTACGAAACTTAGTGAAGTTACTTAAAAGCACAAAATAAATAATTCCAATAGGTTTAGTCATGTGACTAACCCGTTTTCTCTGAATTTTCCGATTTTCGGTATTTTCCAACTTTTTCACTAAAAACGCTAGAAACTATGTGAAAGAATATTTAAATACCTACCCAAACCTGCAAACAGAATGAAAAAAGCTTTTGTAGAACTCTTTTAATCAAAA
>JAULBZ010004297.1:0-14966 GCA_032360805.1 Neoturris breviconis | reverse complement strand
ATTCACTTTCGTTTTCAAAAACCGCCATTTTGTATATGTCACGGAGTTTCAAAATATTTGGTAAACCACCTTTACTGCACTTTCTCCGGGACAGAAAATATGCGGGGTATATTTATTTTTTCTTTATCGAGCGAAAAACCAAGATTATTTGGCAGAGGCTCGGGCGCTGCCCTCGTCACCTCTTTTTCGCCCTTTCGCCTTTCTGCGCGCCGGCCTCTGCGTAGGAGAGTGAGTAAAGTTCATAAAGAATAGAGATTTTTAAATAAGTGAGTGATCTCATACATATATAGATAGCTTTAACTAATTTTTTCATCTACAGGGCGGAGCCCGATCAGATCTTTAAAACCGTACCACTATCATCTGTCACCCAATTTTGTCGTTTTTGGTGGTTCGTGTCGTCTGTAGCACCACTCTAATTATTTTGCACATGACCGACATTTGACTGAGGAAAACGAAAAAAGTTCTCAAAAAAAGTTGCTCTACTGTGACTGTCCCCTGGTACGATTAGTCAACTAATTTGTTTAGTTGACGGTAAAGTATTTGTCTCCAAGCAGAGTGACTATATGTCAATACAGCTATAAATCGGATTGATTATCATTTTTAAATCTTGTGTGATAATTATTGATCCTGTTTTTTTTTCTGATTTGACTTTTCTTTTGTCGAAAAGTTTTTACGCTTTTTTGACCAACTAGAGTAAAGAATTTAGGTCATATCTCAACAATTTCAATTAAATAGTCAATAAAAACACATAATCAGAATCAGCATGACTTTTCAAATAGAATGATATATAACATGACAATATTTGGGGAAAATAAACATTTCAGGATTTTGTGCCAGTGCCAAAATTGGGTAAATTAGGTTTGGGCCCGTAAAAAATATAGCCCACCGAAATTGACTTGGCAACATTTCAAAATGTTATCAGGAAGGCCCAAATAACACTTTGAAACAAAAAAATTACATATAACTTTCAAGATGAGGTTTCTTGGCTGGCAACCGGACTTACATAATTTGTACATATTTGACGGTATACTATGGCTATATAGTTCAATCCTGAGTAACATATCTGATTCATTACCGTGTCAATTCTTTCTCTCCATCAATCATGGTGGTGTTAGTTTGTCATTTTGAAACTCGTAAGTAACTTACTTTATATTTTACTGTACTGAAGTTTTGCAGATCTGTTCAACTTCCTTGGTTCAACAGCGCTACTGTAGAAGGAATAGTTAAAGTTTTTCTTGGAATTATATACAAATGAATCATATAAACTTGTATATTATTGTAAACAAAGGTTTTGCACCAGTCTGTTCTTATTTAGAATTAAATGCTACAGTAGGAGAGGGCCAATGGGCAAAAACCTGTCTAAAGTCCGCCATAACTTTGAACAAGTTTTTACCAACTGAGCTATAAATTTATGGCTTTACTTTATCCTCTTTATAGTTTATATTTTTGATTTATTTAGACCAATCCACAAATTGTAAAGTTTGCTGTAGAGAAAATCATATCAACTGTCTGAGTAATTGCTGGAAATTGTTGAAACAATGATCAAAAGACGTCGTTTCCTTATCACAAATCATTTTCTTAAAAATTATTAATTATTTATTTATTTATTTATTTAAAATTAATTAATTATTTGATCAAATCGTATTTTCTCCTATTCTATTTTTGACTCTCTCCCCCCTACGGAAATTAATAATTCCTTTATCAACACGGGCAGACTATACGAATAAAACATAACGAGGGAGAAACTTATTTTTTGATATTTTGCGTAGACTAATCAAATCGTTTGTTGACAAAAGAATAAGCCAATGAAACGCGTGTTTACGATCGATAAAATTACGGAATAAGAAGCAAAAAGCGCATGGTGTAGAGTAAGTCATACAGCAAAACTACGACAATCTTTTCAAATAAACCATAATAAAGATATTCCACAGTATAGCTAAGAGCGCGCACTGGCAAATTTAAATTTGAGAACAATAGACACGCTATATAACGGCTGTAAACACAACAAGCCCTATTGCAATATAACATATAAAGTTGTTGTTCCTTTTCCAACTTCTTTGGTTGGATATATGAAACCATTTTAAATGTATAACCTTACACCTGATTTCTTTGAATGATCATATTTCATTTCATTTTTCATTTTTATAGAACTTATGTACAACTTTCAACTTTCTAATTAAAATATATCTTCGACTAAATGCTACTAAAGTGATCATAAACCGTTTTATTTTCTTAAGAGTAAGTAATGTGTTTCTATCTCTATTATTTAAAGGTTTTGGAGTTTGAAGCCAATCGTTGCTTCATCTGTATACGACTTCCTTCTTATGAAAGTTATTCGTGCTTTAAAAGCTCTAACCTTTCTATGTAATTATCAGACGACTATATTTCAAAACAACGTCTCTTTGGCGTTACGCAGTGTGAAAAACCTGTTCAAAATCAGCAGTAAAGACGCCAAACAACGTTGAAAACTCAGTGGATCGTTGTTGTTCTTCTAGTGTCTTTAAAGGAGTGGTATCAGCGTTCAACAAGTGATAAACGTAACTTAAGGCCTAACCCAGCAGGCACACGACCTGGATCCACCCCGAAAACAACACCAAAACAAACTACTTCGCGACGTAGTTTTGATGTGGTTTCGACGCTGATCCGTGTACCCACTGGGATGGGTTGGTGTTTCATTTATTGCATTAGTTGGCCAGCAATGAAAATTCAAAATTCAAATCACAATTCATTCAAAATTTAAAATACAGTATCACACCAAAAGGGTATCATCATCGTGAATCAAACCAGGAAAAGCTATTTCCAGCCTACGTTTTACGAACATACATGCAAAAAGTGAACAATTAAATGATTTTGGGGAAATCCACCACCTACCGTGCCACCGTTCGTGCCCACCGTCCACCGTCTGAGAACCATCGTCTGAAGTAATATCTTACAGATCAAATCTTTCAGAAATTGTTTTAAAAAATAAAATCTTATAGACCGAAAAAAGAATTCTTTTTCTTCTTCTTTTATTTCTTTTTGCTCATTCTTCTTCCCCGCTATGACTTTGGTTTATCGGTTTATCGGTTTATGGCATGGACGATTGTAGTTGTGATACTGGGTTAAAGGTTTATGGCATGATCTAGGTTTGTAAGTTTATAGCATAGTTTGTTTAAGATTTTGGTTTTTATAGACTTTTGGTTATGGCTTAAACGAACCACTTAATGAGTTTTACCCTAAACGATCTTCCATTTGATTGGTTTCTTCGTACGATAAACCAATCATATGCAAGAACGTTTAAGGTGAAACTCATTTAGGGGTCTATGTAAAGGCTGCCTAATGTTTGTATGATAATGGCATGGCATGATTGGCTGTTTTATATGGTTATGGTTGTATCGTTTATAGGTTTTTATGACATGATGTAGGTTTATGGATTGGTTAGGTGTAGGTTTATGGAATGGTTATAATACTTGGTTACTTAAGTTTATTAAAAGATATAATGGCAGCCATGCGATGACGTCATCGAAAATCGTACTTCCTATTGTTGGTTTATCTTCATACTTGATCACGTAAAATTTTGTGTGACTCCCTGAGCAATTTGAAGGCATGATGACGGCCGTTGACATTTTCTGAAAATCGTGCTTCCCGTCACTTATGTTTTTCCACTTGGAAAGTTGAAATATAATCTGATATAGGATGTTGTAGAACATGAACAAAAGAATTTATTTTAAACTTCGTTAATATTGAAAACGACTGTTTGTATCAATAACAATAGTCATGTTACAAACCAAGTGCGACTTTGAACCAAGTTCGTCAAGAAACGCACTTGGTTCAGATCGCAGTTTTGATGCATACTCGGGTCGATTTCACAATGCTTTGCGAATACAACTCTCCGTGCATGTTTTATTTTGTATTCTTTAAACTGTATGATACAACATATTATATCAAATTAGGGCTTATATCAAAAGTTATATCTAGGGGTCATTTTTCGTATTTAAGTTTTGTGGCTTGTATTGCTTGTCGAAATTCGTAAAATGTCTTATAATTTATGTGATCGGTTGTAGACTTTACAACTAGACTTGACAAACAATCATCTCAAACACACATACACACAATATACAACATTTATCTAACTAGACTGGAAGAAGACTACTAATAAACGGACTTTTCCACTCAGACTTGACGATACATATTACTCACGTGCATACGCATGCAACACACTCTGAAACAAGTCTGATCATCCGATAAATGTCTTGCATAAAACTAGACCTGACAGTTATTATTTATTTATTTATTTGTGGAGAGGGGGAGAGGTGGTGGTAGAGACTCTTTTTGACCTTGATGAGACGTCACGTATTGGCAAGGTATGTCATCCAAATTTCTAGACAAATTACAACGGAAAACCAACATAACATAACAGTCATATACACAACGAGACCTGACTTGCAACTAACTAGACTTCACAAAGGGTTATCAACATATCTATAACTAGACTCGATGCTATACATTACACTATACGTTACACCATGCACCCTTACATACACGACGACCCTCACACAAACAAACATTCGTAATATCTACCTTCACACACGTGCACATCACATTTCCACTAATTCTTACACCTGACAATCCACACACACCACAGCTACCAACGCATTGCTATTTCGAACGTCTGACATCACGGCCGAGAAACCATCTCCTTAGCTACACTGCAAAACATATCGTTCTTCGTTTTCACTCTTCAATTGTTTTTCACGGAGCTTGCCAGATTTTTTGGAAAAATTCTCAATGTAAGTATAGGGGTTCTGTGTTTTTACTAGGAGGGACTACACCCACCAGACACCAGCATTCCCTTTTGTGCACAAACAAATAAATGACAAACTCACGAACACCCTCTTTCCAGAGTTTTTGTTTTGATCTCTCGCGTTGAGATCATTTGCCTGTCAGGCTGCTAACCAAGTGCACGAGGTTATTCGAAACAGGCGAGGAGTTGACGACAGCCCCCGACGAGATAAATCTAGGTCCACAAAAACTCACGCGTTTTAATTTTTGATGCATGTTGTTTATTTGTTTGTTTTGGTACCACAAGTTTTCCCTCCCCTCACCCTCACCCATCCCCACAGCCACAAATAAGTAGGTAAGTAAGCAAGCAGGCAACTGTTTCTACGTCATTTGGCCACGTCACGCGCGATTTCACCGTGTACAGCTCATGACACACTTTTTGCTCATGTGAATGCATTAAGGATGCATTACAGAAACAGACAACACTCATCCATACAACTGACGGATCTATTAACTACCGAATAGACATCATCGTCGCATTTAAAATACTACATACTTAAATATGAAACAATAGAGCATCAAAATATAGTTTATAGTTTGAAATAAAAGTGCAGCCGAAAATTTGGGAACAATTGGTCCATTACTTACGGAGATAATGACAATTAAAGTTCCTTTATTTGTCAGTCTTTTCCAAAATTTTCCGATTTTCTAATTCCGATTTCTCATTCCCGTGAATGTCTACTTGTAAAGTGTCACGAAACCGCATCGGCAGTATTGGCTTAAAGGAGATAATAGAAAGAGTCGTTTAACAAACTACCTATTTAAAGCTAAAAATGTTCTTAATCCTATTCAGGCCGGACTTTTTGGAGCTCTGAATAGCCGGGGGGGGGATGGCACTCCACCTAATTTTTAATAGAACCTTGCTGTAGTATTGAAACTTTACAGAAAGTTAGAACAACACTTAATTAACATTTTAGCAAAATATTATTTTTGATGACGTCATTACTAACGATGACGTCATCGTGAGAAAAATATTATTATTATTATTATATTCCAAAATGATTTTCAGGCAAAAAAAAGTTGCAATAAAACATTTACCACCAGTCAGAAAGAAAAAATTCAAAATTATCCTTGGTAAATTTTCGGAAAAGTCATAAAATTTCTAGTCGTATAAGCCATTCATTCAAATGTTATGTAAAAATGTTTAGTAGGGGAGGCACTCAGACAACCGGTTAGTATTAATATAGATAATTCACAGCGTGAGAGCGTAGCAAATACGAAGAAATACGAGACCGTATTCAGAACGCTTTCACGGTGTGTTATACGGGCGTACGATGGTGCAAATATACAGTGAAATATTTAGTTAGGTGTAACAAGGGATATTTTTCCGTAAAACTCTCCATTAGACTCTCCCGCTGTGGTGCATTCTGGGTAACTATAATATAAAAATGACCTTCTGCATAGGGAAAAGGTGAATAAACAGATGGATTTGTTACAACGTTTAAATAGAAATAACAAACAAACGGACGTAAAATGTTAATCATATTATTAGCACATAATAAAAATATTTCGATAAAAAAGAAAAGAAGGTTGTGCATACTTGTGGTATGAGTATAATCAGATTACAACTCGCGATACCCACCTATGATACGGAGTCTCGTACCCACGGCTTCTGAAACTTTGCTAATATTTTTATTCGTAAATGTTTTTAACAAATCTTGAGAACAAGGTTGCTGAATTATCTTTATAATAAAGCTAAGTTCTAAAGACGAATTTTCACTAGGCGAATTAGAACGCACGAATTCTAAATGAAGCGTAACATGTGACGTCAACCAATTTGATTTCAACCAATGTAATGGCTTCAATTGGGATTTGTGCAAACCGATTTCGCCTAGTGGAAATCCACCTTTAAACAAGAATATTTTTTAATTAAATCACTGATGTGATTCATCTGTTTTGTAAGTTCTGTTATGATAGACCTACTCACAAGTACATGAGGTGTTGACTGATCAAAGAAGAAACTTGTTGCTATGCAATAACTTCCTTTTTGAACAGTCCCTGCACAAAGTTATTACATAGCAACAAGTTTCTACTTCGAGCAGCCTCGTTTTCATGTATTTATGAATAACAGTTTTGAAATATTTTGCGATGATACCAATGGAGTTTATTGCGGAGCAAATTACTATTTGGAGATAGAAAGTTCAGTTTTGCACAAAAATATTTTTTCCCTAACAACAAGAGGAATAAGTGAAAGTAGGTATTTTATAAAACTGACGTTAGTTCTAAAGACGACATCAAGTGGTTAACATATCTGTAAGTTTGGGACCGCTGTATATTAATATCCTGAATAAAGCTCAGTGCATTTCTGATGTATATTGCGCTTAAACCAAAAGAAGATGTTCCATTGGTAGAAATTGAAATCACAATAATGTGTGATGTCAATCCAATGGAATGTCTTCTTTTGGATTACGCGTGTAATAAAAATACGCATGCGTGCACAGAGTCGAAAGTGATCGTCTTAATAAATAGATGTACACGCTGTGTAGACTCAATGCGTTTTTATATCTACAGGAATTCAAGGTAGCGAACACGTGACAAACACGACACCTTACTTTTCTACTTTCTCGTTGTAATGGCATAAGTGTATATGAGTATATAGTGAGGTTTGAACTTCATTCCAATCGAAGTGTTGATCAAACCTACTGTATAATAAGTTAGAAGGATGCAAAATCATCTAACCACGTGGTGACATAATACTTAATTTCTTACTAGATTATAAATAATGCAACCTTCTACAGGGTACCGAAAGTGTCTCTTAGTGTTTAGTTAGCACTAGAAACCTAGACATGGTAATAGACAAATGTTGTGACATGGTAATCCGAATCATTAAATAAATCAACAAACATCAAGGAACATCAATGAACAAACCGCTATTTTGTGATAATACGAAAATTGATGTGTATTTACATAGGACTTTTCACATTTTATTTCTTCACAAGCAGCTGCAAGATATTCAATTTCTAAAACCCACTTACAGTGAGTTAAGTGAAAAATAAAACTCGTTCCCAGAGTGCAAAAACATTGAAGACGTTGTTCTAGCGTCTTTACTGTGAAGTAGTTGTTCTGGAGTCTATACTGGGAAGTATGAACAGTATTTTGCTCACTAAATTCACAATGACTTCTAACTTGTTTATTTCAACGCAAGTGCAAAGGCTAAAATACGACAATATATGTTATACGAATCCCGATTATGTAGATCCGTGTTTTCAAACAAAAAAGCTTGGAACATAACTTCATAAATTATTTTGAGAATTTCGACAACATTGTACACCACAAGTAAAACATAAATACACACCATAAGTAAAACATAAGCGACCGCGAGCAGTTTCAAGAGATTTATATCTCACAACTTTTCTTAAAGTCGACAAATTATGTTGCTTCCAGCAGCCTAGTACCCAGGTTCTTTTAGAACAAATTCAAATTTCGACGCCATTTGTCTGTTACTCTTTTTTTGTCTCAGATATTTATGTAGCAGCTTGTAGATCTCATTCCTCAAATTAAAGTTCCAAAAATCCTTAAAGAATAATTTGTCGAATTTCGATTTCCATTAGAAGGAAAATTCCGCGCGTAAGCCACAAGAAGACATTGGTACAAATTTTCCGTCTAACGGAAACCAACCAATAGTAGCGTATTCCATAAAGATGAATAATGGTGGAGATACCAGCGATTGAATCCATGACGAATGTATGAAAGCTATTTTGATTCTTTGATTCTCAAATTCTTTCTCTTTTTTTGCGGTATATAATCTGCCGTTTCGGCTTTCAACAGCAGTTTCTATGTACGGAATAAGGAGAGAATAAGAGAAAGATAAAATAGAGCTTAATATACTAGGCTACTTTGATTAGCCAACATTTCCAATTTTTAGGTAAAACAATCGATTATTTCGACATTTGGTGACATTTTTATAGTCTGAAATGTAGAAAGTGAGTATGTACTTTTCACGCGATGTTTGGACAAACATTATACTAACTAACTATACTATCTCTTTCGGCTCCATAACGGTATGCTTTTTCTGTACGTTGAAAAAAGAACAAGCACCGATTTAACGTATTCAATATTTGCTTCCTCTGTTAATATATGCGCAGAACAGTGATAAACATTTGAAACCAACGTATAAATTACCTACACAAGTACCTACACGCGTATAGTACAAATAGTCAAATTCCTCTAATTTCTTTATGGTTAATAATAAAAAATTTTATGGTTGCTATGGTTACACTAATATGAATATTTTTATTGACTTTTTAAGTTAAACAAATTAAATTAATTACTTCCAAGTTTTACATTTTCTGAGCGTGCGCATGCATTTTGGTTATTGAGAGGTATGTATGTAAAACTTAACGTTTATGTTTGTATACAGCCTTTCATACCATGCAGACATCAGATAAAATCCAATAAACGGAGAAATAAATCACAGTCACAAACTTTCATAAGATATTAGAAACTACGAACGCAAATATTTAATATTGTTTATCATCATAACGTAAGTCTACTACATTGGTGTGAGCATAATCAAATTACAACTGTATTACAACGAAGGCACATTTAGTCAAAGCTAGTTCTCATGCTTCTTTGCTTTATAAAAACCTCCATATTTAAAAAGTTCTGGGAGCAAGGTTGTTGCAGATATATAATAAATACATAATAAACGAGCTCTTGAAACAAATTTTTATGGTTTTAAACAAAATTACGAGTCAAACGTATAATGATAGTGTGGCGTGTTACAACAAATATGAAAGGATTACTTGCTGTAAAGTTCACTGTAAAGTTCAACTTAAATTAACTAACTTCTGCAGCTTAACGAAAGAATCATAAATGTCAAAACATTTGTTTCCATATAATTTAGTTTCTGTTGACGCGAATGTTTTCTCGATTGCCCGTAAAATTAAAACTATATTTTGTTTAACTTCCAATTTAGATTCGTAACTGACAATAATGCAACAATAACAACAAATATATACAAACAGAAGATGGATCATGTTTTTGTTTACCTCGTGGTGATTTTGATTGGCTCAACAGGTTTCATCATCAATATAGCAACAATATTCGTACTTCTAATGAATAAAAAACTGCGAAAATTAACAACAAATCTTCCCATATTAAGTTTCTTGTTAGCATCTGCAATTCAAGGACTGATAGCTGCACCAATCTATGTATACAAGAAACTAGAACATGTAGAACATTTATCTGGATGGGTATGTGACACCTATCGAGTGCCTTATTTCTTTTGTGGGCACATTGTGAAATGGAGTTTGTTGTTAGTTAGTATCGATCGTTTATTGGCTATCAAATATCCATTCAAGCACGCAAAGTATATTTCAAGGCATAACATGACACTCGCCATATGTATATTTTGGTTAATTACAGTGGGAATTGATATGTTACCATTCTTCTTGGTCAATTCAAAAATTGAAAATTGTCATTATATTCCAACTCGTACATGGGGACTTTCTGTTATAATTTTATATAACATTATTCCTTTCGGTTTCATTGTAGTTAACTACCTGCTTATCTGGAATGTTGCAGCTAAACTTGCATTGACAGATAAACAACGAAGAGATACTTTTAACAGAAGTAGAAATCTACCGGATAAAAACGATGATAAACAATTGGTTAAGTCAAATGTTCGATTTATATTGGAAATGAAAGCTACTAAAACCTCATTCGTATTTATCGCTGTTTACGTACTATGCTGGGGACCACTTGGCGTATTCTACATGATTGATCACTTTTGCTACAATTGTTTATCACATAGAAATGATCTAATCATAACAAGAGCGGCTATAAAGATATTATGCTTTTCTTCAAGTTTTCTCGCCCCTTTGGCATATTGCTGGCGAAGTCATGATTTTCGAAAAGCTGCTTGGAAGATTTACATTAAGCGTTGCGTTGGCAACAAGAAACGATTTAAGAGCAGTGGCAAGCATCAATCAGTTCATCGACTTATAAATCGGACATAATAACATATCGTACTTTGCAGTATCGAATAAACGGAGGACGGGGGGACGCTTAATAATTTTTGGAATTCATTTTTCTTTAGTAACTATAGAAATTTGCCAACCAAAATGAGAACACTATGAAGGCAAACTCTTAATGCAAAATGAATTCAATAATTATGATGAGTTGTTTTGTAAAATCACATAGATAGAATAGGTTATTGATGTCATGTACGCATGTACGCTTGTACGCTTGTACGCATGTACGCTTGTACGCATGTTTGCATGTTTGCATGTACGCTGGTACGCATGTACATATGTATTTAGGCATATATGTAGGCAAGTTTACGACTGTCTACTATATTTGGTATCAGAATTCAAAACATCGGATGAACTTACAAAATAGTTTTTACTTTTTGGGCAAATTCTTTTCCATATATGTATCAGTCAAGTCTTCGATCGTTTGCTAAGATTGTGCTACCTTTTTGAAATTAGTGTCGGCATTGCAAAATTTTGTTTTACTAACATTTGAGCTCCGTAAAAAGGCCAATTTTCTGTCATTTTTGTTGTTCATTTCGTTGTGCAAATTACAGTGTGTTTTGATAAATTATATTTTTGTCGGCTATGCAGGTGTTGTTGCACTCCGTCCTCCTCCGCCCGCACCACCAGATTTGATCATTGTGTTATATGAAAAAAACAAAATGAAATATGTATACTGTGTAATGTGTTTCTTTTAGGTTGCTTATGCACAACTTTTAGATTAATTGTATTTGCGAGTTTGTGTCCACTTTCTGTACGCCTGCGGGAACTGCTACGGACGTACGGTTTAAAAATACAATGTAGGCATACACGCCGTATGACGTATAATAGATAATTCTACTAAATGCGTGTCAATATTACCTAAACACAAAGATAATTATGATATGGTTATTCAAATTTTAACTATTTTTTTCTATATTTTTTAACTTTTTTAACCAAAAATAATGAAAACTGCGCATAACACTTTGTGTTTACAATAAAAGAGAAAAATGCATACCAGATTTACAGCTGGTGAACATAACTTCTGTAATATTCTTCTCTGAAAGGCAAAGAACTAAAATCAAGAAATTGAATTTGACTGAGCTTTTACCTCGAGGATCAGTCTTAGGGCCTCTTTATTTGGTATAAATATATTAACGATTTATTTTGGATCAATGACCAAACAGATGTATGTAACTATGCTGATGATACAACGCTTTATTCTTGTGATCAAGAGTTAGATTTGGTCATACTAAGATCAGAACGTCACTTTCTTTTAGCTATTGAGTGGTTTGAAAACAATTACATGAAACTAAACGGAGATAGGTGTCATCTTTTAATTTCTGGCTATAAACACTCAAGCCATTGAACCATGGTGGGCAAAGTCAAAATATGGTAGAGTGCCCAGGGAATATTATTAGGCATTATAATCATATAACTCATATTTGTGTTAAAAAAGTTTCTCTTTATTTAAAGCATTTGTTGATTCTCAGTTTGAATATTGTCCTCTTGCACGGTTGTTTTATGATAAAAATCTAAATAATAAAGTTAATCATGTTCAAGAAAGAGCCTTGGATGGTTTATGACGATGGTTATTTAACATTTGCTGAGTTGCTTAGAAAGCACGGCTCAGTATCAATACATTGTCGCAATATTCATACTTTGGCAATTGAGTTATATAAATCAAAAAATGATTTTTCCCTTAGCATAATTTGTTGGCATGATGTAATG
Organism: Neoturris breviconis; assembly: GCA_032360805.1. Classification (NCBI taxonomy): domain Eukaryota; kingdom Metazoa; phylum Cnidaria; class Hydrozoa; order Anthoathecata; family Pandeidae; genus Neoturris; species Neoturris breviconis. The sequence continues at coordinate 2,460 of JAULBZ010004297.1, read as the reverse complement.
CTTAGCAGGTAGATAGATGGTACAATCGAAAGTCATATTACCGAAAATAAAATAGCTCGATATAAGATACATATGGGAAGAGAATTAGGACGATATAAGGTACATATGGGAAGATTGAAAATTGAATTGTGCTAAATACTTTAAAGGAATACTTTATAATAGGAATTGGAACTGATAATGATGGTCTGCCAGTAAGATACAGTTATCAAATTTCGAAATTAACTAGAAACTAAGAAACTTTTAGTGCTACACCCTTCGGCAGGTTTCCTCGAAAGAAATTAAGTTAGTTTTATTTGTGTATTCTTATGTTGCGACATTTAGTGTTGATTTTGAGATATTTAATGTTAACTTGCGATGCCGACATTGCGATATTTACTGTTGATTCTGTCATTTGCTGTTGATTGTGTCACATGCTGTCATAACAGCTTCAACTAGAATGTTCGCGTCCTATGTTAATAGCAAGTAATAAATATACTTCATGGTACTATTTATCGACCCGAGAAAATTTTATAATGTGCACAAATTGAGGAGAATGGAAAACCGAAAAGTGCAGCCAACTTTACTTTTAACTGCTATTGATGGGTTCATCAACAATGGAGAACCACTATTGGTATATGACATTAATAATCCACGAACCTCAGAACTACCAACCATATTGTATTTATCTAACTTTTGAATTAGATTCTATGACAATAGACGAATACCACTCAGAGTTTAGATTTGATAAAAATGATCTTTATATAAGGGAACTGCAGTTTGTATGATTAAAGTTCTATGTATATGTTTAAAACGTTTTGCTTATCCGTGTAGATACTCTGACGTGGTGGTGGATGGATTTGTACGATCAGTTCCAGAGCTATGGGTAATAAGTAACTATGCCTTAAACCTTCGTTATGAATAATGGAACTATTTGTTTACTACCACAAACCAACCTCCGTTAACACCACAAAATTTGCAACACTTTGCAGACAAGAAGCATTACTACATATTTATTGGGGTTTTGTTAGTGTAACCGTTAAACGAATTTTCTGACTTGGAGAATACCAAAGGATTGTCTATAACGGCCAGAAAAAGTACGCGATCTTAAGTTTCAATCAGTTCAATAGCTATCTTGTTTGGACCTGTTGAAGTACCTTTTTTCAGTTAGAGCTGCCCAACTCATCCCCATACAACAATAGAATATATCTATGTGTGGTACGTATTACAGTTATATAGGTTAACTTTTTTAAATTTTTATGCTTTAAAAATTAACTGGTACCCATTCACGACAACCGAAAACTAAATACACCTTCGGACAAACATTAAAGACGCACTTTCGAATTAAGCTGTTAGAAATGTTAGAAATATAAAGGTGGTTCTTGCATTGACCTAATTCTATCCAGCAGAAGGGTTTTTGAAACGAGTTTAAAACTACTTATGATAAGTTACCAAGTACAAGAATTTCTCTTTTCTTCGTAACTTGCGGAATATGTTATGTAATGACCGCATTAGCTAAAAACACTAAACACCCTGAGCACATGGCAGCTTATAAACCGCAGAAGAATTTGGTAGTCAATTTAAATCCAACATGCAAAACTCCCTGATGAGCTGAAGCTGGCTGACATTTTCCCAATCCAAAAAAAGGTCAACACAATTGATAAAGCAAATTCTAGACCTATCAGGTTACTTCCCGCCGTATCTAAGATTTACGAAAGGCTAGCTACTAAGCAACTCACTCAATTCATGGATACCTGGCTGTCAAAAAAAGGAAAGGTGGGAGCTATTCTGATTGATTTATCTAAAGCTTTTGACTGCTAGCCTGAGTTCCAGTCCCTAACTACGACAAGTAGTAGTAGGGACTGTGTAATAAGCTCTTATATTGCGTACGCGCGTATTTCCTCGTTTACGGCCGAGGATGTTCTCGTTCCGTACCAATAGCCATTACGGTTCATGGCCCGCTACGTGAAATCATAACATCGAAAATGGAGGATGAAGTTACGAAGTTACAGCAAAAGCACTCGAGCTTACTTTCAGAATATGGTCTACCTATTCCGAACTCCTTAAATCCATTACACTGCCTGCATATTCTGGCATCCCCAAAGTATTCTATTGATTTGGTGGAATGACTGGGCGCAGGTTCCACACATTTCATTAGAGCCACAAAGAGCTAGCTAGACTAAGCTATATAAAATTACCGAAGGAACTCCTTCCCCATTTTTCATTAGTTGAAGTGAAGACTTTATTGGTACTATTTGTCATATGATATTGTATTCCCTGAGGGAGAGGAGGAGGGTGGAGTTGGTGGTAGAGTTATGTCCCTTCTTTATAAACGTTCTGTTTTGTCACCCAAAAATAAAAACTAGCAAGCTAGCTAGCTATCTCTCAGGCTATAGGTTAAAATACAGTATACACTGTAGCTACAACGTACAAGCACTCGCATAAATATTTGAGACAAAGTGAAATTCGTGTAAAAATTCTGAA
>JAULBZ010004296.1:0-14968 GCA_032360805.1 Neoturris breviconis | reverse complement strand
GAAGAAACCAATCAATTGCAAGATCATTGATTCAGCACTCTTCCCCTGGTAACGAATTTTGGAGATGGTCCCTAACATAGTATAGCCTGTCTTTGATGGCTGAATGCATAACATAATAACACAGGTATTTAATTATGTGTACAAAGGTAAGTCCTAATACACAATTTCCAATATACCAATGTCAATTTCCCAAACGACTGATATCTAAGTTTTCCACAGAGTCAAACGACTCATTTGACACTTCATTGGAAAACATTTTTCTTAGTCCTACTGCAGAATACTCTGACTAACAGTTATAACAGCCTTCAATATTTTCCTTGGTAGAGAATGGAATCATTAGTCTCGCAATCAGACAATTCTTCATCACTGGAATTTCAAGGGTAACTCACCACTCCCTCTTTTACATGTGACATTTTATTTTTTTGATTTAGCAACCATGGCGTCAAGTTTAGTTCGGAAGTTTAAAAATATTCTAGGCACTCTCATGGGGAGAAATGAATGTATTTGTCTAATTTCATAAGTTTATTAGCACCATATTTGAGCATGGTTCTCGTTTAAAGATCATCTCCTATTATAGTAGATTTAACCCAATGGGCAATGGGCAAAAACGTGTTCAAAGTCTGCAGTAAACAAGTTAGAACAACATTAAAAACATTGTCTTTACTGCTGACTTTGAACAAGTTTTTGCCCAATGGGAAAGAAGTCTTTTATCACAAAACTGCAAGATGGAGGTGATGTTTAGTGATTGAAGTAAGAATAAATAGTCACAGAGGAGGAGACTTTTGAGCATAACTTTAGGCGTTTGTGGGTGGCAGTTTCAATATTTGTAAAATGCACAAAATAGTATCTGTATGTACCCTGAATATAACTTTTTTCAGACATTACTACACCACGTCATCATGTCCTGCCCCAACTTTCCTTTCATTCAGAATTTCAAGACTTAATCCTAGGAATTCCAGTAATTTTACCTGCATTTACCTCTAGGTTTTGTGGTAAATGCTAAGACTGCAGGCTCTTTTCCAGAACCTGCTGATGTTTGAGGGGATAAAACAAACTGATATGAAGTATTTGGAGTTAAGTTATTCAATACGACCATCAAGTCTTCTGCTGCAACATTAGGTAGATTTATTTGTGTTTTATCAACAACTAGCATCGTCTTATATGGTTTAAGAACACCTCCTTGTAAATATTTTGGTATTGCCTTCCAAGTCACTTGAACGGTGGTAGGATCTATGCTTTTGTAGGTAAGGTTCATTGGTTTTTGTTGTGGAACTAAAATAATAATAATAATAATAAAATTTTAAAAACCAACTAAATTTGACAAAATTCGCCAATCAAAGGTACGGTCTTGAAAGTAGCTCACCAAACCAAGTGAAAGCTAAGCTAAATATGATTTACATAAACACATCATACAGTGTTTGAAATGTCTTTATTAGGAGGGTAAAGTTTCAGGTCCAATAAACAATTGGAACACATTTTTCAAGCTAAAATTATATCAAGTCACTGTGGAGGAGAGTAGTGAAATTTCATATCAGGATAAAACACCTAAATTTTACATGGCATTAGGATTTCATGTCCATATTAAGTTGGTAAAGTTTCAGTTTCACTGTGAAGGAGAGTAGTGAAATTTCAAATCATAGCCTAAAGCAATTCTCAAAAACAACTCCTCCACAGTAGAGATGTGAATTGCATACACACATTATACATCATAGCATTATGTACACACCAAATAAAAAATGGAGAATACACCTATGTTATAGTATTATAGTATATATAAATAGGATAGTTTTTGCTAGTATTATTAAAATTTAATAAATCCATTATATAATATAGAATGGTTTTTACTAGCTGATGCTATACAACACTAGAAAATAGAACAATGTAACAGAAAAACTATATTTTCTTTATTATTCAGTATCGTTTTGTAAGGTTCTTTTATTAAAAAAATCTTCCTCTGTTGAATTTTGTATTATCATCCTGTTACTAGTTTGCATTGGGAGTCATTATATTTTTAAAAGATTATTTTATTAAATAAATCTTTCTCTGTTGAATTGTGTATTGTCATTATATTACTAATTTGTATTGGGAGTACTCTTAGTAGTAATTAAGTGGATATATCATTAATAGTTATATCAAAATTGAAGGAAGCTTTCCAAAATCAAAATGGAGACTTCAATTCTTGAAATTTAAAAAATATATATTTTTATAAAAAATATCACTTATCATAAAAACTTGAGGAGAGAGTTTCCCCAAAATTCAAAATAGCTACCAAAAAAGATTCATGGCCAGTCTCATAGAAAAGTTAATTTTCAAAAAAATTATAAGTCCAAATGTAATCCTGGTCAAATCTTTATAAACAGATCAACAAAAATCCCAAATTGAATGTGGTCAAAAATCGATAAAATGTGACTCCTTATAAACAGAATTCAAAAAAGTCAACAAAAATCATAAACTTTTAGTTTATCAAATGAAGTCTCCACTTTTAAAAAAATCCCTTTTTCGCCGATACTTGGTCTTGTTGACGAAATTGAAATAATATTGCTTTAGAATGCCATAACCAAATTTCAGGACCCTTTTTGTCCAAAAACGCGGGACCGAGTGGACAAAATCGATTTTAGCAAGCCCTTCTAGAATATCACCACGAATGCTGGCACCAAATTTCAAAATGCTAGCACTTCTCGAACATGGTCTATTAAGAACACTGGGACGCTGCCGACGCCAAAGTGATAGCAATAGCCCATCCAAACTTTGTTTGGTGGGCTAAAAATCAAGAATTTCATTGACATAAAAAATTTGCAAGTGAGAACATAAAACTGAAAAATATTAACGTTAAATTTTGTCTTAAGGCTTCCACCAAAATAGTACCTTAGGAAAATTAATTTTCGCAGGAACTTACTTATTTTAATTTGTTTTTGCTTAGCGTGGAAATAAATTTTCGTGAATTAACGCAATTTTTTTTTGTGAGAATTTATTTTCATGAAGCCCAAATTTGGGGGTAAGGAATAATTACGAATCGGACAAGCAAAATGGGAACAATATAGTATCATTCATAAACATATTTCTAATCTATGGTACAAAAAATGTACAAAATAATTACATCAGTATGCTGAAGACAAGACGAAACACATACTGTACCATTGTATCATGTTGAAATTGAATTGTGGAAACTAATTTTCATGAATTAAATTTCACAGGAATTTATTTTTGCAAATAGCTTGCGAATTTCGCAAAATAATTCCATTAAGGTAAAAAGTTTTGATATCATAAGGCTTACAACAATTTAAGAGTTTAAATGAACTTGAAGTTTCTAAAAAATATATCCAAATTTCTATATTCAAAATAAGATGACATGTGGTTTCTCGCACAAACTTTGCTCGCACCAATGATAACAAATGCCCAGATCTTCGTATCGAAATTTACAGATACATATCTGAAGATTCACAGATATCTGAAGAAACATTCTGTCAGATAGCTGCAACTTTTTTGCAAGAAAATGGAAACTTCCAATTGATTCCAAAATGCCTTCTTCTTTTACCTTGCTTTAAAACTATCAATAAATCATCAAAATAAGAGAAAATAATCGTAACATGAGTGCTACCACAATAAGAGAGAACCATAATGATGAGACTAAAATGACACTAAAAAAATAAATGCTCATAAGTGTGTATGTTTTGTAATTATACAAATAAACAAGTGGTTTTATATAAAATAAAGCCTGGGGGAACGAGGCAACTTCTTGAGCGCATTACAAGCACAAAAACATTACTTGTCGTTCTTTTTTTTTGCAATGAATGTATTTTTATTGTTTATGGTTCCGTGCTATGTTGCATAGAATTAATTTAATTCCGATTTTGTGCAACATTTCTCATGATTTTTGCTGCTGCATTGTATGGAAAAAATGACCTCTCTACACACTGCGATCTCTACTCGCGCATGAAAAAATTGCACTGTTGTCCTAAGACTTAAAAATATTATAAAAATATTTTCATCTCTAGGTAATAAATTATTTGCCCAAAAAACATAAAAAAATATGAATATCATACCTCCCTCTTTGGTTATTACTTGAACCTTTGCTGTTGGTCCATAAGCATCAGTTTTCTCTGATACTTCAATATTGTATATAACATATGGGTAAAGATTTTTCAATTGAAATTCTCGAATGCTAGTGTCATTCTTTAGTAGAGTCTTACTTTCGCCATAACCACCCACGTTAAATGAATATGTGATACGAAACTGAGTTACGTTACCATCGGTTGTTATGGGAGATTTCCAATTTACAACCAAAGATTTTGATAGTACATTGTCAACAGTCAAATTCAATGGAGATGATGGAGCTATAAAGGGGAAGTGTGCTGAATCAATGATCTTGCAATTGATTGGTTTCTTCATCCCGAAGAAACCAATCAATTGCAAGCTCATTGACTTAACACTCCTCAACATTATTGAATTTTACTTTTTTAAAGCTGCTAAGATATCTGCTTTTGGTAACAGATTTTGGAGATGGCTCCTTAGTGTTACAAATAAGAGCAAATACACTGAGAAGGAGTATTTTTTTTAGCAAAGCTTAAATCAAAGTTATGGTAATGAAAGTAGTCCACCAAACCAAGTGAAAGTTAAACCTTAAGCACATAAATATGATTTGCATACACACATTATACAGTGTTTGAAATATGTCTTTATTAAGATGTGAGAGTTTCAGGTCAAATAAACAATAGGAACACATATTTTAAGGTAAAATTATGTCAGGCCCCTGTGGAAAAGAGTAGTGAAATTTCATATCAAGGATAAATACACAAATCTTACATGGCATCAAGATTTCATGTCCTTTAATTTGATAAAGTTTCAGGTTTCAGGTCAAATTAACAATTGGAAGAACTTTATCAATGTAAAATTATGTCAAGTCACTGTGGAGGAGAGTGTACTCTAACTTAATGCATTTTTTTTAAATGTGCTTATAAACATTACACTTAATTTATTAAGTAAATACTTAAAAACATTTAAAAGTTATCATTTGTATACTCATACTCATACACATTAGTATTATTTCAAAATTGAAGAACGAAGCTTCCTAAAATTAAAATGGAAACTTAAATTCTTAAAATATCGTCACAAATGCTGGTACCGAATTTAAAAATCCTAGCACTTCAGGAACATGATCTATTAAGAAAAGCGGGACTCCGACACCGTTGTGTATTGCCATTATTTCTAATTTGAATTGGGAGTATATAATTATTAATGTAATAAGAAATTATACTCATAACAGTAATTAAATATATTGCGACCCTATTAAAGTGGATACAAATTAATACACATTAATAACTATTTCAAAATGGAAGAAGGAAGTTTAAAATTAAAATGGAGAAATTCTAAAAGAATTAAAAAAAAGTCTTATCATTGATGAAGAAGCTTCCTCAACATACAAAATGTCTGTCAAAAAAGATTCATGGTCAAAGTCTAATAGAAAATTAAAATGCCCAAAAAAAATTTAAGTCTATACTTCTCCCCTTAAAATTTGGGTAAGATATTGCTTAACCAAAATTTGAATGTAAATCAAATTGAAGTCTCCACTCTTGAAAAATCCCTTTTTTGCCGATACTCGGTCCCAAGTTGATGAAATTGAAAAAGATTTGGCCAGCGGGCTTGTATTATTGCCTAGAATGCCATAACCAAATTTCAGGAAGGTACCACACCTCTTCAGTCCATTGGCCAGAAAACACAATTTAGACCCTTTTTGCCCAAAACGCAGAACCAATATTGCCACGAATATTGGTAACAAATTTCAAGATGCACTTTGGGAACATGGTCTAATAAGAAAAGTGGGACGCAGATGCCGCAAAGGGATAGCAATAGCCCATCCAAACTTTGTTTGGTGGGCTAATTAAATTGGTGAAATTAACACTAGAACTAAGAGTGTCATATCATGCAGCTAAAAAAAACAGTGGGCAAAAATTGTTCAAAGTTCACAGTAGAGATGCTAGAACAATATCGTTTGACATTGTTCTAGTGTCTTTACTGCTGACTTTGAACAAGTTATTGCCCACTGGGAAAGTAACTAGTTTCTTCACACTGGACAAATAACTACTGGGCATCATCTGTGAAGGAGTGTTTTTTTATTACAGTTTTTAGCAAGAAATCTAACAAAACACTGCTTCATAGGCGATGTTCAGTTATTACAGTTATTTCAAGGATTAAGTAAGTTTTTCTTCATTTCCTACTGAACAAATAAAATTGGATTTTAAGAAGCAAATATATATATACCTGCTTCAATAACTTTCCAGGATACCAAGTACAAACTGGCTAGCACCAATGTATACAGAATCATCTTATGCTAGTTTTAGTTGTAAACAGTGTATATTTAATTATGTTTTTTTGCTAAATATGATAGAAGAAACAGTTATTCACAACACCTGAAATCTCTTTAAGCTCATTGATATAAACGCACTCATCTACACCTTAATTTTTGCTGAAATTAGTGATATTTTGATCTTCCTAAATACAGGGATATTGTCCCTGCAGAAGGGTGGTATGTCAATAAACTGGTGCTTGATTAAATTCTTTGTTACGAATAAACCAATCAAATTTAAGATTGTTGATTCAGTAGTCTTCTTCACAGATACTATTTATAGTGGCCAAAATAAAAGTAAAAATCCCTCCTTCCCAGTGATTATTTCCTTATTTCAACCACAGTGACTGCTGAATGTCCAGACAACATAATATTTTGCAAAGCCAGACTAATTTGTTTATTATCCCACAAATTGCTACTTTTAATATTATAAAACTATAGGTTGTCTGAATAATAACAAAAAATAACTTCAAAAGTATTACAAGCATATACTACAAAAAATAACACTTGTGGTGAAGGGTGCTCATAAAGACTTCAGATGTGATGATCTTTATTGCAACTTGTGTGTGTTTTGGAAATCGATATTCCATATTTAACAAACAAGCCTCAAATAACGGTCGAACATCACCTGAAGAGGAGAGTTTTTGAGTACAGTTTTCAGCTTCAAAGTTGACAACTAAGCTCAAACTCCACAGGTGATGTCCCATTATTCTTTTGAGTCTTGAACTAAAAAAATATAAGATTGAAATCATAGGTCTTAGGACAATAGAAGAAAGTCAGATGATGGGGTTTATACACGAAGGGGGTTTCTATAGAGAGAAACAGTATACGGAAACGACATAGAAAGAGAATCAAGCATGAAAGAGCAGGGATGCGTTATATAGAAATATGGTATGAAACAACAGGGATGTGTTTGTGGGGTTGAATAAATAAACACATCGGTTATAGTAGGTCTTATTAATATGGAGTTTAGAAATTTTCTAAAGTCTTAAAAGACAGTCACTTAGAAGTCAATCAGACAAAAGCTTGATGCATCTAGTTGCTAAACTTTACAAATGCTCTAAACACAGAAAACGGTCAGAAAGGCACTTCTTAAAAAATGAAAAATGTGATAAATGTGGTTTCTTAGAATAAACTTTCAGTTTAAATATCACATTCCATTTTAGATAAATATATATTTAAACCAAGACTTTGTCAACGCTCCACATAGGTCTTATTAAAAAACATTGGCATAATTCCATACAGAAACAAAGTAGAAATGATTATGAAGTCATTTCAAATAATTACAATAAATATTGAACATAATGCCGCGTATAATGAGTTTCACTTTCACAATATGGTAATGAGAATTATATGTCTTTTTATATGATAGAAATTCGGTTTAATCACTTTTTAATCATAGGGAGTGACGTCTGACTTTCATCAGTAAAATTTAAATATTCCAGGCACAACAACAAAACAATAAGGGATAATTAAATTGGTGAAATTAACACTAAAACTAAGAGTGTCATATCATGCGGCTAAAAAAAACAGTAGGCAAAAATTGTTCAAAGTTCACAGTAGAGATGCTAGAACAATATCGTTCGACATTGTTAATAACAATAACAAAAATATCAACTATGGAGGAGGATACCGACATAACAATCTTGCAATTGATTGGTTTCTTTGCACAAAAGAACCAACAGTGCTATCTTCATTGGCAGTATATGCTTCTTTTCAGATATTCAATTGATTTAAAATCTCAATTAGGATGGCTGTGTTAACAATATTCACCAATTTTGCATACTTAAGATTCTATACTAAAACAAATAGTTTCAAAGGGAGTTTCAACGGTGTTTGAAAAGAAATTAAATATCACTGTGGAGGAGGGATTTTTAAGCATTGCTTCAGGCATTCTAGCCTGAAGCAATGCTCAAAATCACTCCCCCACCCACACAGTGGTATTGAACCGAGCGCCTCCGGACCATACGTGCCACCGCTTAACCATTGAGCCACTGCTACTTTAAAATGTATCAAAACAGAAGATGCTATTCAAAAACAGGGCTTGAAATAACTGCCGATCATCATTGTGGAGAAGAGATATTTTAGAATATTTTCAGCCAAATAGGCTGAAAATATTCTGAAAAACCTCTCCTCCACAGTGATGACCAGTGGTTATTTCAAGTCCTGAAACAAGATATCAACAAATCTGAAAATAACTGTCGGATATCACCTATGGAGGAGTATTTTTGAGTATATACTAAACAAATACTCCTCCATAGGTGATATCCAACATATTTTTTCAAGGTTTGCTGATATTAGAATATTTCCGGAAGAATACTGAATCCAGTGATCAAAATAAGAGTATATAATCACTGCGGAGGAGTTCAGCAACAACGCTTGAAGCTATGCTTAAAATGTGTTCCTCCATAGTAATTGTTTACTCTTGTTTTAGTAAGGTAAAATAATTATATTTTTATCATAAAAACCAAGGTTAAGCTCGCTGACACATGCACTGACACATTCTACATCAGGAAGTTCTTAAAAAAAAAACGTAAAACTTTTTTCTTTTAAAAATAGATTAAATAAATGTCCAATAAAGTCTCGTCTTTTTATATATTAATCAACCAAAGTAAATTAACTAAATCTTTCGACCACATTTATATTCTAATCTATAAAACTATAAAATAATAACATTCAAGCTGTCAAACAACACGACTAAAGCAATAAGAACATCTTACATTTTACAAACAATATTAAATGAAACAACTGTGACTTTGAGCAAAACAATTGCTTCTAATTATATTATTTTACTTAGAACTGTGCTGCCTAAAGTCGGGGTTAACGAGGTCACTCAAAATGCTCAAATGAAACAACTGTGACTTTGAGCAAAACAATTGCTTCTAATTATATTATTTTACTTGGAACTGTGCTGCCTATAGTCGGGGTTAACGAGGTCACTCAAAATGCTCAAATAAAACAACTGTGACTTTGAGCAAAACAATTGCTTCTAATTATAATAATTTTTCTTCTAATTATAATTTCTTCTAATGAGGTCAAATGCTTAAATTAACAATTACTTCATTTAATCTTTTAACCTCCAAGCCTCAATATAACTGTCGGATATCACATGTGGAGAAGTGTTTATTGAGTACAGTTTTCAGCTTCAAAGCTGAAAACTGTACTAAAAAACACTCCTCCATAGGTGATGTCCGACCGTTACATTGAGGCTTGAATCCCTGATTTTCTCTAAATGCTAATAACTTTTTAAAATGTAAACATTGTCAAAATGGATTAGATAAAATATTCAGGGCAATCATATGTAGAAGCCTCTTCATATCATGCTATTAAGTAAACTTTCATATAACAATAAGATATCCAGAGCAATCATAGAAGTTCCTTCATATCATACTAAGTAAACTTTCATATAACAATAAGAATAATGTTAAAGATATTGATCTTACAAATTTACTGCAGGCTTTTTGAACAAGTTTTTGCGCACTAACTTTGTTCCTTGAAATGATCCAGTAGGCAAAACTTGCTCAAAGTCCGCAGTAGAGACCCTAGAACAAGATTATTCTAGCCTCTTTACTGCAGACTTTAAACAAGTTTTTGTTCACTGACTTTGTTGCTAGAAATGACCCTGTGGGCAAACACTTGCTCAAAATCTGCAGTAAAGAAACTAGAACAACCTCTCAATGTTGTTCTACTAGCCTCTTCACTGCTGACTTTTGCTCACTAGCGATGCTAATAAATCCACATTGGTTATGTCTTCCTATTTCATGCATGAGCAAATACATATGAGCAAGGAGGAGGAGTGATTTTTGAGCTTAACTTCAGGATAAAGCTTAAAGCTATGTTCAAAAATCCCTCCTCCACAGTGATATTTACTCTTATTTCTATCACTACATGTAATAAACACCAGTTTTTTCTTCCTACACTTCATTTCATAATACTCAGCAGAACGTGATTCCCATTATTATTATTTTGGTGAAACGAAACCCGAACAGTTGTGAGTTCATTTATGTATATAATACTCTCTATATCATATACAATCTCCTTTCAAGTATTAAATATAACTGTTGTACATCACCTGTGGAGGAGTATTTTTAAGTAGTTTTCAACTGTAAAGTTATATTTAGTTGTATTCAGGCTTGCTCCTTCACATATTAGCCTTTATTCATCACTTCAAAACTTAACATAATGAACTAACTTGATCAGTTTCTCTGATAACAATCTCTAGTTTCACGCAGTTGCATAGTTGAACTTTGGTAATGAGATCCAGACACAATTCAAAAACTAAACGTCAATTACTTACGCCAATACACGTTTGTATATAAAACATAGCATAATGACTAGCTGTCAAAATAAACAATACAAATTAAACAAAACAATGTATTTAAATAAATAAACATTTAAATAGTTTCTGTTTGGATAACAGTTGACGTCATACAAGTTAATAGATTAATAGTTTTAATATATAAAAGTTAAAGCAAAATATGACGTACAACTCCCTTTTTTAGTATGACAAACAACTCTCTTTTTTTTTGGTATGACAGACAACTTTCTTCATTTTTCAGTTTGTTACTGACGTAATAGAAATACGGAAATAAGTTAAGATTTATATTTATATACCGTAATGCCTTGATTAAGTGCCTCCCTCAAATGAGCCTTCCTCTTTAAGATGCTTTAAAACCTATCCTCAACAGTGATTATTTGCTCTTATTTCGGAACACTATTTATATAACTAATTGTTTTTTTTTCCTAAGAGCCTCTTCAATTTGTTTCAATATAAGTATTTGCTTCTGATATTTATACTTGCTTCTATAAACATATACATGTACAGGTATATTCGTGAACAGTAAATACGTATGTACAGGTATATTCGTGAACAGTAAATACGTATTTACAGGTATATTCGTGAACAGTAAATACGTATGTACAGGTATATTCGTGAACAGTAAATACATATGTACAGGTATATTCGTGAACAGTAAATACGTATGTACAGGTATATTCGTGAACAGTAAATACGTACAGGTACAGGTATATTCGTAAAAAAAGCCAGCAAAACCAACTTTAAGTAATGAAACTTGAATTAATATATAAATAACTACATAGATAAGTTGAGTACTCGTATAGAAATTGGTGTATTACTCATTTTCGCTAAGCTTTGAATTCACGCGATTGAATTTTGTGCACCCAAAGTTAGAGATATATGCTTTAAACTTCAAAAATACTCCCAATTGAAAAAAACCCTTAATTTCCACTTAGTTCAAATTTCGTGCACCTTACATACGTCTGCGCAATATCTAATACTGCACAGAATTCAATACAACCGGTAAACTAAATGATTTATTTATATTACACTCTTCCTTAGAGTAAAATATTAAAACAAAACAGGAACAAACTTACTTTGTTGGATTGATTTTTGAGCATATCTCAAGATTCTGATAGTGACACACTTCTCCAACGATCTGTAGCTATCATTTTAAAAATACTTTACGAAAAATATTAGAAATTTAATACTAAGGTTGGTTGGATCCTACAAATTAAATCATTGGCAACCACACAGGTATGGTTATTTTTTTGTCTTTATACATAGTTATATAAACAAAGAGACATTTGTCAGTAGTTGTTTTCCAAGAATAAAAATGAAATCATATTGTCATTCTTGGAAGTTAAAATTAAAATTGCAGGGAATGAAATAACAGTCGACCAATAACTCATCACTGTAAAGGAGAGATTTTTCTGAATAGGTTCAGCTAATTTGGCTGAAAATATTCTGAAAACTCTCTCCTCCACAGTGATGACAAGCAGCTATTTCAAACCCTGTAATTGTGTTCAAAACAAGAACTCGTAATCATTGCCATTTGGGGACATCGTGTTTTTTTAAATTTATGTAAATTTGGCATGCGAAACTACATCCACACATTTACTATAATCCAGAAGATAATGCTAAAAACCAAAGAATCTCAAAACAGAACATCAAAATTACTTTTAACAAAATTTATTGGTATTCAAAGAAAATACTACACTTTTCAAAGAAAATTTTATACCAAAAAAAATGATGTCAGTAAAATAGATTTACACCAAAATGTTTATATAATATAATCTTACATATTGAAGTATTGTTTAAATCATCTAAAAATTATGCATCCAAGAAAAAGTGTGTGAAAGTGTACAAGGGGAAGAGGTGCCACCATGATTCATATGTATATTTTTCCCTTCAAAACAGATATGTCTTTTAACTCAATAGAATTTCCGCTGGAAATAAAAATTAACCAATCGAATTACTTTTTCAGTTGGAAAATTTTTAAAACTTGAAAATTTTCAACTTTTTTTCTGTTCTGTTTGGAAAATTTTCCGTTCCGCAGAAAAAGTTTTTTTAGTGGAAATGGGCCTTTAGAAGTAAAGATTTAGCCTGTGTTGACAAGCCTGTGAATCAACAACCAGCTCCACAAGAAAGAAGATTATTGTTTACATGCTGTAAAGTCATATTTGCGTATGCCTTGGACATATATCAATACATTATATCGCAAACTCATTTTATTGTAAAAGAAAGACAAACTCTTTATCTTTATAAATCCGTTTACAACATCAAAAAATAATACATACAACAAAAGTTATGATAAAATAAAAAAGTTAGGTAAAATTATATCTTTTTGCTAGTTACGGAAGGTCATGTCCGCTTTTTCCGTAAATGAAACAGCTGTGACATATGTACATAATACATATAAATATATTTTTGAGAATAAAAACCTGAGGCAATACTCTCATACTACTGATATCGTGATTACAAAGAATCAAAATAGCACTTGAACGCTCCACCACCAAGGTTTTCCTTTTCATAAACAAATTTGGAAAATACAGAGAAAGTTACATAGTAGAAGCGCAGGAAGATTTAACGAACTCCATCTCATCTTTTAATTGTTTCTTGCTCGAACCTCCGTCTATTTAGGAAAATTTAGTCCGATGGGTGGGTTTGAACCTCTACTTCGGAAAATTTGCATGCGTAATATATCCCGCAGAGATTTCCTGTAAAACGGCCTTTAATCTCTTGTTTAAATTTGGCAGGTAAGTTACATGTAGCTACCCTTGGCAATTGTGAATGAAAGATTACAATGATAAAATGTATTTCACTTTCACTTTTCCATGGCATAGCATATACAAAATACAGGTCACTGGAGGAAGCCCTTTGAATTTAAATGACATGAGTCTAATAGCATAATTTTAGAGAACAGCAACGGATTATTAATAATATTATTAACACATTAAAAACAATGGAAGACATCAATTTGGCTGAGCTGACCCCAAACAGCCAAATTGGGAGACAAACGGGCGACGGGGATACGCGCGGAAGATATCTTATGATGTTACTCTTTAAGGTGAACAAAGAATGGTTTGAAAAACATCATTAGAAAAATAGAAGAAAAGATTATCGGGTCGTCTGGTTGTTTTTACACACCTCCTTTCATTTATCAAAAAACCACTAATAAAATCCTTCGCCTTCATTGCCCTTCTGAATATTTTGAGAGGAGTGGACAAACTTAGGAATTTGGTACATTATTATTTGAAGAAACAAAAGCCTGGGTAGGTGCAACCATGATTCGCTCGATACGAGTAACTTCACGGTAACCGAAACACCATTTTTGGCTAACACTTGGTATATTAGCCCACCACATAATTCTGAACGCCCTAGTCCTCAGGTCGGGCTTTTTGGTGCTCTGAATAGCCGCGCCCCTTGCCCTCTATATAATTTTCGATGGAACAACCGTGCTGTAGTGTTGAAACACTCAATTAACATTAGCATGATCATTTTCTTGATGACGTCATTACTCACAATGACACCATAAAACACAAGTGCTGACCTGCAAACAAAAAAAATTTACGTGAAAATTGTTTTGTTCCAAAACAATGTATTATATACAAAAATGTAAAAAAATGATTAATATATATATTTTTTTTACCAATAAAAATTACCCCTATTTACCGATTTTCTTTTCTCAAAATGATCCTAAAATAAATTGCAGCTCCATGTAGTTAGGGTTTAATAATTGGTAAAAAATAAAAAAAAGTATAAATAGCTGGAAATATTCATACAAATAACTCGTATCGTTAAGTTGATTGGAAATCGTATTTGGATGAATATGAGGTGATATGTTTGGATTTCTGATGTGGCAAATGTTTGAATGTAAATTTAATGAAGTGGAAAAAGTGTTCCCGTGAAGAATATAAAAGTTAGTAAGCAAAAACACTCAACCTCGTTCCCAGGGCTTCTTACCTTTTCGAAACACGGGAAAGCCGCAAAGAAAGCTCTTCCGTGTTTCGAAAAGGCAAGAAGCCCTAAGAACGAGGTTGCAAAAATACACTTTGGATAGAAAAATATATGAAGAATTAAATGAAAAAGAAAAACCAAAGATCAAAGAGGAATTAAAGCTTGATATAACCAAAGAAGTTGTCAAAGAAAAGATACAGAGACTTATCAAACAAATCATCAGGCCCTGATAATATGCACCCAAAGGGTCTTTAAAGAGTTAACATTGACACATCAACACTTCTCTGAAAACTTGTAAAATACTATTATTGTGAAAAATTGCATCAATAACTGCAATTTTCAAAAACAATTGTAGCAAGCATTGTGCA